>JAVQJD010008152.1:0-15739 GCA_036023655.1 Nannoperca australis | reverse complement strand
TATTTATTTATTTATTTATTTGTGGTCTATTTCTCAGTGTTTGTTTCTGTAGAATAGAGTCTTCATGTTCTTCATGTAACAACATGATCCCAAATAGTTTTTCGTGAGCTACGACACAGGCCTTCGTCTGGCTCGATGTTTGTTTGTTTGTTTGGATGCACTGAGCCATGTAAATGTTGGAAAACAGCCCAGTGAGTAAGTCATGGGAAGTTTCCCCAGCTCTGTGGCCTCACGTACTCCACTGGCCTTTACTGCCATTTTAAATCAAGCTCAAGTCAGAGAACAGCCCATAATCTCACCATTTTACAGTGAGATCATGATGCATGTGTACTTCCTATTTCTTGTTTCTCTTCAATATTTCAAAGGAAGTCCCATTTTGAGCACATTATATGCCTTTATTTTAAAGATTATAATGATAATGGTTTAAGTAATTCAGTCCGTCCTCAGATCAGTGTGCAGATATCTCTTTAAATTCTATTAAGAGCTCGCAGCATAAGGAATACACTTATGTTATTTCCTCTTACACTATATTGCATTACTTGTCGGTTGTCTAATGACATCCAGGAAAGAAGATAATGATGTCAATGCGAGCGTTTCCACATTATTTCACTTTATTTTAGACCTTTTCCAGAAGGGGAGGTGTCGCTCATTCTATTTTGTACAAAATGTTAACAGGATGTAAACGTTAAGAGGCACAATGCTGGTAACTAAATAGGGTTATCAGAGAAGGCTGACATTCTTCTAAAGGGCTCAATCTTCCTGTTGTACAGTCTGATACTGGACGAGTGCATCACTCAGCCCACTGCCTCTATATTTAGAGATACGATCTGTGTTTTCTCCCTGGGTGGGGTGCTTTACAAAAATAACACCAATATTTTCATCCGTTCTGATTCAGTACACCACCACTTTTTGTCTTAAATCCACTTGGCTTATTACTAAAACCACTACTTGCTTTTGTTTTCAGGATCTGAGCTGCAGCTGCCCGGACATCTGCGAGGTGCCTAAATGTGGACGTTAGGAACAAGCTGAAGATGCAGGGGACCATTGCACGAGTGTGTGTGGTGGTGGCTGCCGCCATATTAAACCACCCCTTGCTCTTTCCTCAGGAGAACACCACGCTCCCGGACCAGGACGAGGAGCTGGTGGCTCGCATGCGGGAGCACGAGGAGAGGCTGGAAATGGAGCAAGCCAAGCTGGAGAAGGAGCTTTCACAGCTGGACTCAGAGCAGGAAGAAATCGTCTCAAAGGAAGGTTACAGTTGCTACTTGTGGAGCGCCATGTCGTTCGTCATATTCTTCACTATCGAGATGTACAGGGGGTCGGATCTCGCTGACGCTGAAATCCGGCCAGTTGAGGATGAAGACATATTTTCCGAGAGTGGATCCGTCACCCCCAGGACGATGGTACTAGATAAGGATGTCTTGAGCAACTTCTGCGACAAATGCACGTACACCACAGCCCATGAAAACTGGAGGGTGAGGGAGTTTGTCGAGGGTTTCGCCGACGACTTGCTGGAATCTCTCAGGAGTGTGTGTGACAGGGAGGCAGACATGGAAGTTGGCGACTTTGTCGGGATTGGAAGCATGTTCGAGTCTTGGAAGGTGTGCAAACCACTGATGTGCGACCTTATAGTGCCTTTCTCCCCTCCAGATCCGCACTGCTTCCAGTTCCAGCTGTGGTGCAGCCCCTCCAGTGACATGCCTCCACACATGCAGGGCTGTGGCAAGATAAAGGTGACCAGGGTCGGGGAGAACAAGGAGGGCTGCCTGTGTGGCTCTGCTAACATGGGAGAGGACATGCTTTGTCTGTTGCACAGTAGGAATGACGTGCTCAAAGCGGACTACAGTCCTGACAACCTGCTGTGCTCCAGGAACACACCTTTCTTGGCCAAAGATCAAGTCATGAAGTGGTTTCAGGTCTCTGTAACCAAAGCGTGGGGACGCATCTCTCACAAATACAACTTTGAGGTCACTTTTCGCAACCTGGATGCTGCCGGCGCTCTGAAGATCCGATTCCGTTCAGGGAAAGTCATTCTAATGAACATCGTACCGGTGGTTCAGCTGGAGGGTACAGATGCTTATTTTGTCTCGCACTTTCCATCAGACTGCGACAGCTCTCCTGACCCATACTGGCCCCTCTCTTTTGCCGTCTATGAGAGGAATTTGCTGAAACATTTCACTAAACGCCTGCCACAAAATTCCTGTCATTTACACTGCCTGCAGATTGTTACTTTCCTGCACAGAAAGCAGACGGGGCTCACGGGAACAAGTGGCCTTACTAACTACCACTTAAAGACGGCTCTGTTGCACTTGTTGCTGAGTAAAAAGCCCTCTGTGTGGGGCATTGAGAGCGTGGAGCACAGGCTTCGGGATGTGCTCAGCTTCTTGCAGGGGAGCCTGCAGGAGAAGAGACTTCATCATGTTCTGATTGGGAACAGCAAAGTGCCGGAAGATGTGCAACTTCCTGAGACAATTTGCAAAGCAGAGCCCGTCAATCTGTTCCGCTCTCTGGTGTTGCAGAGGGAGCTTTATGCAGCAACGGTCAGGCATTTCCACCAGATGTTGAGAAATGCACCCGTGCTAATACAAGAGTACACGCCTCACTTATCAAATGGAGGTTTACACCACAGCCAAAGTGGAAGTGCGTGAGCTTTGCGCTGTGCATCGTCTGAAGTGTTTCTTACACTGAGCACTAGCTCATCTTAAAATATCATTCAGTGTTACTAAAAGCGATGTTGCAAATAGTTACACCATGTACACAAGTACTGAAAAGAATTGTATTTAGGGCTGATATCTAGACATGTACTGGTTTTTGCTGCAGCTGCTTTCTTCACACTTGACAAGGGAACGATTGCATTATCAGACATTAGCAGAGTTTCAACGGTGGGTTCTGTTTGTGAAATCTAGTGGCAAAACAGTGCGTGTCCTACGAGATCTGATGATATATTGTTTACCCATAAAGTTATTTTGAATTCAGTCTGTAGGACTGTTTTCTGGAGAGTACAGGTCATATTGCTTGTTGGACAGGAGAGATTTTCAGTAGATATCTCTCTGCATCTAAAAAAAACAAGTAATCTACATGAAGGATGATCATTTTAGAAATGCATTTTGAAAACCAAAAGCACTTTTTGTTGGTCTGGGAAAAATTTGAACAGAAATACCTCTCATATTATGCCGGTCTAAACGGGAACAGTTACCAAACAGTAAAACAGCGTTTTTGTTTTGATTCATACTGTTGGGAATCTGATGGCAGCTATTAAATGTTGTACTGTCTTTTTATTGCTTATTGTTACATTTCCACTATATTGACGTCATATAGAGATGTCTTTGGTAGAGCTCCAGTTTATTAAATGGGACCACCCTGTGTACCCTGGGGAGAAGAGGAGGGAATAATGTGGTTCACTGTTTAACACAGACAGAAGTTTCAGATTCAGGTCAGAGTCGTTACAAAACTTTATTAGAAAAAGTGCCAATTTGTAATGGATTATTGAAAACATTGAGTCATATTTACCCCGCTGTACCTCATCATATTATGGTGATTTAATATTTTCTCAATAACAAAATGAGTCTTAAATGTCCAATTAAACACATTTTCCCCCTTCACTATATCCCTTAAATGTTAACTCATCATGGTATTGCCTATAGTGTATTTTCCTGTTGATTCAAAGTTTTAAAAACTTTATTTTAATTTTTTTTTATTGGATATGACATCAGAATAACAATGAGGAAAAGCAAAAGAATTGGACGGTTTGAGGCTTTGATCACTTGTTTTCTACAGGCCGTAGTCGTAGTTGGGTTTCCCCTGGGCATAAGACTTGTAGAAGGCCTGGAGGGTGTCCACGCTGTGCATGGTGGCTTTGACAGCCGGGTCCTCCAACATGCGGCCTGTCCACTTCTTCAGCTCGGGTGTGCTGTCAAGGCAGCTGAAAACAAATGGAATTGAATAATTTACCAAAAAACAAATTATAACGCACGACTAATAACACGTTTTGGATGTCATGACTTCTATGTTCATGTGAGAACCCTGCTCTTTATTATACAGCTCTTAGTTTTGTATTGTACCTAATGTTTGTATTTTTGCTCTTTTCCGTGGTGACCTGAGCGTTTTGAAATGCTTCCATGAATAAAATGTATTTATTTTTAAATGTCCTGAGAGATTATTACGTACTGTTTCAGTTCAAAGATCTCCAGTCTCTCAAACCAAGGCCACATCATGTAGTCGATCATTGTGACAGAATCGCCACCGAAGAACTTGGTCTTCTTATTAACTAGGTCCTGGAAAAAAATAAGTACACTCATCAGCATCGCAAACTAGCCAGGTACAGTCATTAAGACAAACACGTGGATGATCTCACTTTACTCATTGTTTTTGACCGTTTAGTACAATTCATTCATGGGAGCAATTCTGACTTTACACTTGATGAAATGACATGACTGACTTCGCCACGTACCTGATTTAATTTGGCAAACTTCTCTTTCAGTTCAGCTTCCGGTCCTGAGACATCCTCACCGTTCTTTCTCCCCATTGGGATCTTGTAAAAGTATGGTGTTACCTGTAGAAAACGGTGGCATTAATGTGATGTATTTGATGATGGTAACAGTAGACGAGCATGCAAAACAAAAATGCAGGATTTACATCTTAAGTCGTCATTAGAGATACCTTGGAAAATTGCTCCATCATCATTCTTTGTTGAGCTTTGCCAAAAGGAGAGGAAGGAAGCAGCTTCTTCTCAGGGTAAACTTCATCCAGGTACTCACAGGTGATGGGAGACTCGTATATCAGCTCACCAGCAGGGGTCTCCAGTGTTGGAACAAGACCAAGAGGATTCTTCTCAAGGAACCATTCAGGTTTGTCTTTCAGGTTGATGTTGATGGTGTCGTGCCTAAAAGACAAAAACAGGTTCTGCACATTGAATCAAAAGCATAGAATACAGGAGTGTCAAGTTTCGGTATTAGTGATCCTACGGTTTAAAATAAAGTATAATGAAATGTGTCTTTACTTGATCCCTTTGGCATTCAGCACTAATCTGGTCCTCTGGGCGAAGGGGCAGAATCTCATGCTGTAAAGTCTGATGTGGCCTTTGGGTACTGGACCTGGTGCAGGACTTCCTGAAAGAAACAAAATTGCAATTTCCATATATGACAAAGTGCAACTAGGAGAGTATGCTGATTGATGTTTGCTACCACTAAGGCCTTAAAGTAACCATTTACATTTACTTCTGTTACTGTACTTGTTTAGTTAAGATGGTGCTTTACATCTAAAATCACAACCATTTCAGACTATTAAATACATTAATAAGCATCAGAAACGAATCTAACTGGCCCGTTTTGGGCCCATGCACATTATAGTATACATAAAGAGGCAGCGAGTGAAGCCCGACACAGTTAGCTGGTATTATTTTGGGCATTTTACTTAAATGCCGGACTATTACTCATAGCGGAGTATTTCACATTGTAGTATTGCAGCTCTTTAGTAAGTAAAGAATCAGTAATTTACTTCCACCAATGTAAAACAGGTTTTTTGTGCTCATTCATTATATTTTATGGGAAAGGTTATAAAAAAAAAAGTGTGGATTGTTTGTACAATTTGCAACGCACCCCTTACTGTTATCCACTATTTACTTTGCAAACTGGGCTGAAGAGGTTGTCTAGGGCGTAACCACGCATTCTATATCGGTTCTCCCCAATATACAGTAGAACATGTATTAAATATGTCCACCTTTTGTGAACCCTGCCAACAGATCTGTTTCTTAGTATTTCCTATTTATTTTTGATTTATTTTTGTTTGTTAAAGAAAACACAAGTGATTTTTCAGACAGTAGATAGCTTAGTAGATAAGGCAATAGGTAACCGTTACTGCTGTACAGTGTATACTGTTCTTTATACCCTTGCTATATAGCAAGTTAAACAGCAGGATTACATTCAAGTAAATAAAACTAGTACAATAGGCAAGGCAAGGCAAGGCAAGTTTATCTATATAGCACCTTTCATACACGGATACAATTCAATTAGCAGAATGTTCAGTGTATCCAATTAAAATGATCATCAAGGTATGTCTTTTTTCTTTAGGTAAATTAATGATATCTGGTCACAAGGAAGCAAAGAGAGACAGGGAGGGAGATGCACGCTGGAAGCAGTGGTCAGACAGAAACATGCTCTGCAGATACAGATCAGGTGAGAAAGTGGAATGTAAACTATAATGCAGTTTAGTAGAGCACATGGACAGTAAGTGTAAGAATCCACATACATGTAAGGTAGCTTAGTAAGGCACTGCAGGTAAATGCATCTTGTGTGTGAATGATTGCGGTTGCATGGAGAGCAATACTCTCAAGATTAAGACACGGGTGGACAAGTTTTAAAGAAGTTGCTTGTTCCTGCTTGCAAAACAGTAAACTGTAAGCAACTGACAAAAAGAAAATGAAGTGGAGGAACAGCCACCGTCTCAGTGAAATCAGACTATTCCTTTAAACGAGAATTCAAATGATCATTGTAGTCCTCAAAACAAATTTCTAAAGGTGTGGAAAATGCACAATGTCAATGTCTACACCGTGGTTACGCCCTTTGGTTGCATAATGACTTTGCAAAAATATCGCTCCTGTCTTTGCTTCTGGCATTTCCTAAGTGGAGAGCTCAGGTCACAGCTGAAGACATTTAAGATAGGGCAAACATCTGGCAAGCGTGTTCTGTTCAGTTTTCCACATGTTCTGACGTAAAGCGACGTAACAAAAGTGAACGCACATAAACCTTTAATATGCACGTGACGGAATTTATGCAATGAAAAAGTGCAACTGTTATGCTAATCGTAGTTTAGCTTGCCCTACCGGAGTAATAGTCGGGCGTCTTACCTTTGGCGAAAGACTTTTGAGTAGACATGGTTACACTTCAGGTAGTAAATCAAATTAGTGTGAAAATGGCGTTGGCAAGAACGGATAAGGTCTGTAAATGACACTTCGCACTTCCCTCTGGTGATCTGTGATACAGCAGTTTGCCTCAGGTCCCGCCCTGCTGTGCCACGATTGGCCAGTACGCGTTACTTTGATGCCTTCTTGTGATTGAATGCCAGCTGTGTGCACATCTGTCTACTTTTAGGATGACAGAGATCCAAAGCTTTCCAAAACAGGGCCCTGGGTTTGATGATGACTTGTTTGTTGTTGTTGAGCTCTATCAAGACTCTAGCTCCATCTTTTCTGAAGTTAGGCTTCATACGACAAATCTGAAACTTTGTTTGGACACACTTTCCCATTCAAGTGAACCTTTGACTGGTACTGTATTTGATGTCGGGGTTGATCATAGACTGTACAGTCTGTTGTGTTGCTGAGGTCAGTGATCTAAGTGGGCCATTGATAGTCCAGTCTTATTTTGGTCTGAATGGCGGTGGATCCGAATCTTCTTTGGGTAGAACTATGGCTATAACATCGACGTGTTATGTATTATGTTATTATAATACATCTTTGGGATACATTCATGGATACAACGGTGATTTATTTAAAACTGGTACCCTACTTCCGGTATGGGCGTGTCAGAAAAAGCATCAGCCAATAGCATTAAAGGGTGGTTTCTTATGAGTTATATGGTTGCCAAGGATACACAACGACTTCCCCGTTCGTTTGGCTATTGTGTTGGTAAAGCAAGTTTAATTTAAGTCTATCGTTATCTTAAAATGGAAGGAAATGGGAGTTTAGAAGTCAGGTATGTCGCCGTTACCGCTAGTTATATTTACTTCAACAATACACCGTTATGTTATCACAGTAAGCAGATAAGCTAGGAGCTAATATTTAAGTTAGCCCAAAAAACTAATGGTCTATTCTGTGACCCGTATGTGTCACGAGAGGTTCAAACTGCGGCTAGCTAATATTTGTCTGTTTTACTCCCTCCAGGTGGATACAAGGTTTTACAAGCACGTGTATCAAGTTTGTCGATAATAAGACAGTATGTTACACATGTGGGAGTCATATCTGTTTCCTGAATCTGGAGACAAAAATGCAAAGTGTGCTTCAAAGTCCCGGTAGAGGCATTGGTGCACTGACAGCCAATGGCAACATAGGGATTTTTGCTTTCTCTGAGCAAAAGCTATCCCCATCTATATTTGTGTACATTTTCCCTGAGTTTCAGTTGAAGAGTGAACTAAAAGGTAAGGTGATATTTTCTCCCACCTGAGATCAATCTATGCAATTTTCATAATATTCTTTCTGTGATGTTTTTATCTAATTTTACTGTAAGCTTCTTCCAAAATGTGTTAAAATGAGTTATTGTTTTTAGCTTGCATGCATCCTTCCCACATTTATTTTTTTTCTATCACAAATCCTAAATAGTTACCATTGTTTTTTTTCTAGGAACAGCACAACTGGACTACACATCTCTGACATTAAGTGATGGTGGTCCTTATTTGGGCTGTTGCTCCTCTCTTCCAGACCACACCATAACAGTGTGGTAAGCCACTGAAAGCAGTACACTACCTAATATTGTGTTCTCTGTTACTGTAATAATCACTGTGTTATGCAGGAACTGGGAAAACGCTGAGCCAATTTGTACACAACCACAAGCTGGGCATGATGTAATTTCTTTGGTGTTCAACCCTCTGAACTGGCTCCAGCTTTGTGCTTTGGGCACGACATCCCTCACTGTTTGGAATATTGAGAAGAGTGCCAGCTTTCATGTCCTAAAACCAAGGTAAAACATACATGACCATACAAACAAGTAATTCAAATCAAAGTTTATATGGTCGTGGAGTTTTTCTGTGCTTGTATGTGATTTAACTTATAAACGAAACTATATTACCTTGTTACCTGTGTTTACCATTTACAAATGCAATGGGGACTGAAAAACACATGTCCTAAATAATACAGTGTCAAACAATATTACGTATGTGTATGTCATATTTGTTGTGTTGCAGTGTGATTGAGCTTCCAGCAGCTGATGGCTCCTTTGTTGAAAGATTGATGCTCACCTCTCATACTGTCAGCGACAAAGTGCCCTATTTTGGTCCAGAGATGCCTCCATCAGCCATCTCAGGGCTCAGGGGTGACAAGACAGAAAGCATTGTGGTATTGTCTCTCTGTAACCATACTCAATGAATATATATATATTACAGACAAAATAAATACACTTTCACCAAATAATATGTTTGTTTTGGTAATACAGCTGTGATTTTTAGATTTATGGATATATTTGTTGGGTAAACGATTTTACAAAGCCAAAATGTAAACTGTTACCCAACTCCACGTGTTTACACAGACTAAACTATGCACTAAAGCCAGACTAACTCCTACTGCCATCTGCTGGACAGCCACATCAGAGCTTTATGTGGGCTGTGCGGAAGGTTTTCTGCTGCTCGTTGACCCAGAGAGCCTCTCTGTCTCAGTCCTCTTCAACCCCACAAGTAAACAAACACACACTGGCTCACTGTAGTGTGGTAGATATTTAAAAAATCAATTTTTTCCATGCAACTATTGTCTACATTTAACATCTGATTTGTGTTTCACTTCTGTTCAGCTGCCGATGCCATCCCTGAACTCAGACAGAGCAGTTTTCAAGGTTTAACTCTCAACAAGAATGGTTTGATCGCTGTAGGAAAGGTACGAGCCCATGCGCCTATTAACATCTGCTTGGCTCACTGAGTGTGGCACCTTTAACATTTAATTAAGAAAAATACATTACATTCTCAGTTACTTCAATTTTAAAGCACTTTTAAATGCTTATGTTTTACAGGAGAGTGTGGTGCACTGTCTGCTAATCAAAGGGTCTCGGATGGACATCACTCAAACATGGCAATTAGAAGGACCTGCCACAACAGTGATGTACTCCCCTGACTATGAGACATTACTTTTATCTTCTAAAACAGTAAGTACTTAAATCCACCATAGTGTGGCATGTTGTACATAAAATCACACAATATTCCTTCAAATAATAACATGTTCCTTGAGAGATATTATATATTGAAAAGAAAATCTGAGAACATAACAAGCAGTTCTTGTTTTTCAGGGGCAAATCTATAAGTTGAATTCAGCCAGGTCAGACGAGCTTGTGAAGGTCCTGGATGTTCTCAGCGGCAACTTTGTGGCAGCAGCTTTGTCGCACACTGACAAGAACATTTGTGTGGTAAAACGTTTTAAAACAGTTACAGTGTCTCATGGCAGACAGCCTCGTGTGTAATTTAGGTCAATGTCTTTTAAGTGAGATGTTTGTTTTTTGCTGGTTGCAGTCAGTGAGGGATTCTGGAAAACTGCAGCTGTGGTCCACAGATGGCACTTGCCTTGGTTCCCTGTCCCTTCAAGCTGAGGTCAGATTCACATGAACATTTAGAACATATTAGTGCCACATTAATACAATTGTCCTGTAAACATGTGATAATGACTTAAATCAAATAATTAAACTCTTAATCAGAATAGAAGTAAACTTAAAACGTGTACTCTGTGTCTGTTAAGGTGACAAGTCTGGCCTGCTGTCCTATTGCGCAATATGCAGCTGTTGGAACAGCATCAGGAAATGTCCTCTTCATTGACCTGAACAGGGAGCAGCAGCCTCGCCTGGTTCATCAGGTTCATCTCTACCACACTCCTGTGGATCACCTAGTGCAAGTATCCTCCATCCCTGGGATGCCACAGAGTTTCAGTTTAACACAACACTAACACAGACAAAGTATCTTTATGATATACATTTAGGAAGCAGACGCATGAGTTATCTCTACCCATAAAACACAGAGGGGACAACTGCTCTGCCACTTCTGGTCAGAAAAGCAAATTAAAATGTCACGTTAAATGGTTACAGCCTTTCTTATTGTGTGCATATGCTGTATGTCTGTGTTTACAGTTTTGATCAAGAGGGCCACTACCTTCTCACGGGTGCCTCAGATTCACATATCTATGTACTAGATGCAAAGCCATCGAAGAGGTTTTCAGTCATAGGATACACAGGTAAATATTCTTTTTAACACTCGATGACATGTACATACCAAAACACAGTACATAGCAATATAAAGGTAATTTTAGCTTAGAATTGTGGTAAATGATTGCCCTATTACTGTAACACTTGCATTTAGTAATAAAGTTATGTTTAAATATTGAAAGATAGATCAAGCTCACCTGTTTTTTTTTTCCAGTTGTTGCTGGACCAGTTTTGTCACTTTCAACTCAGTGCATCAGAGACTGTGAGCAGGTGAACGTTCTTGCACTGTGCACTGGACAGGAGGGCAACGGTCATGATGGCAGCCTGCTCACAGTGCTCTCTCTGCCTGCAAGGGACCTTGCAGGTACAGCTCTAATGGAGTCAATTAATTCACTATTTATTATCTTGATATGTTTTGCATTTTGTTGTTGTTTTTATTCAGGACAGCACTGGTTGAACACAAGCCATAATAAAATGATCTTGCACACATCCGAAAGAGAGAGAGCTATATATTATAGAGAGCGGATTAGAACCAGCGGCTCCCATTACCTCTCTGAACAGAGGACAGTGTCGAAGACACAAGATGCCACACATTCTTCATAAGATCATGCGCAGATTTTGGCTTAAGGGAGGTCCACTGCAGACATGGGAGGAGTGATGTTGGAACATTGAACAAAAGATAAGAATTTATTTTGCAACCTTTGCAACCAGCAGTTAATAAATCACTTCCTGTAGGTGAAGAGAGGTTGACAAGGTAATTAATGGTTTTAAACCAAAAGTCAAGGGTCGTGCTAATTGGTATAGATGAACAGAGTATTAATGGCTTGTAGCTTCCTTTACTTCAGGGCTACAAAATCTGAAAGCAGTAAATAATGGAGTTGCAGTTTACTGGACTTTTGCTGTTATTATTTTAAGGCTGAGAATCTCATCCTTCATCCATGGGGATGCTTTGACAGCGTACTTCAGTTTTGTTTCCAAAGAGAAAACCATACCCAGGGACATTAGCATAACCGATTAATTGCGCTCATCGGGACATTGTTATCCAAATGTTTGTTCATGTTGTCACTAACACTGTTAAAGCGGTAGAAAAATGACTGAGCGGCTTACAAAAGCACACCCTTTGTTTATACAGTATGGAAAACTATGTTGAACAAGATGAGAGACAGGTCTCTGGTGGAGAGTGCAATGTCTAAGGCGAGGCCACATATGACAGTTGGTTAAATAAGGGTTATTAAACATGTCTGTAGTGTGTTTTAAGGTGCTATGTACATTCAAGTTAAAATCACCAATGACAATGCCTATGGTAAAAATCAAATGAGGATATAATACAATTTGATAATGTATTGTATAACACTGTTTATAGTCATTCTGTGTGAGGTTTATTTAATATGCATGATAGAGCACTTCTACTCCAAACAAAAGTGCCAAGACCAACTACTGAAGAGTCCCTGAGTATTATTATAGATGTGTAGATGCAGGAGGAGCAGGCTCTCTGTAGTAGTTGTCACTATAGACAGGTATTCTTTAAACGTTACATAAAAAGGAGCCTGACTTTTTAATACATTATGTGCCTCTACTGACCTGCAGGTCCAGATTGTGTAGACCGACATGGTTGCCTGTCTACTCAAATCCTCCAAGTCTCCAGATATGAAGTGCCTCATCCGCTTACATCCTGTGTTCTGGGAGTCACTGAGGTCTATGCTTACTGCCACAAGAAAAAAACTCTTCAGCGGTTTCATCTTCCCCAGGTTTACTGCCACCTAATGTGACAGATATTCTTTTGATCCTTATTTTCTGTCTTCATTCACCTGAAATATCATTGATACTATCATTGTTGGCACCCACGCACCAAAACAAATTCCTTGTATGTGAATTCATACTTGGCAATAAACCATTCTGATTCTGATTGTTTATGAAACAATTTTCCTGCTCCCTGATTTTTCTGCCCAGGATACAGATGGTCTCTCTAGTCAACAGGTGGTCCAGCTGAAACCAGAGCAGGAAGTGAGGGGACATCCTCTGGGCCCTGCCTCTCTCGTTCTGTCTCCTCACCAGTTATGGCTGGCTTCTGCGGGCCAAGATGGCCTACTACACATCCGAGAAACTGCCTCTCTGGTAGGAGCTCTTTTTTTTGGTTTAGTTTTTTTCTTGTAAATGTTTCAATCACGTTTTCACTGTCTGTGGTTTGTATTACAATGATGTTGCTGCACCGACAGGAGCAGTACGTTGAGCTGCAATGTCATTCATGCTGTGTTGGTGGAGTCCGGAGTGTGTCTTTCTCTGCAGATAGCCAGACACTCCTCACTGCTGGCTTTAAAGATGGCTCTCTTGTGTGCACAAATCTCAGGTAATCAGTCATTAGTCGGTAATTAGTCATTCTTACATTCTTCACAGTGCACCGCTGTGAACAGTAGAGGGAACTGTTGCTTGCAGTAGTGATGTCATTCTTATGCAGTTTGATAAAGTGTACTGATTGTGTACTGAAGTGTAAGAGTATTTTCTTGTCTTAGCCTTGGTCGTGAGAGACAATAGTAAATAAATCCCGCTGGGTTGAGGGGGATCATGGACATAATCTGCAGGAAAACAAAGATCTAATAAACTTCACAGCAGAGTCTCTCTACTGAATCAGCTCCCACTCACATTCCACATCTGCCTCCTCTGCTTGCTCCTGCACACTTTTCTTTTAACGTCTAAAAACCTTTTCTTCTTTTTCCTTAGAACTTCTTAAATTTATGTTTAAAATGTTGATAATATGAGAATTTAAAGGCCAAGTCTGGTGACATTCCGTATTTTCTCTTATTGTCAACAAATCCCATGAAAAGACCAGAACCAGTATAGTATTGTCTGTGTAGCCAAAACCTTGTATATAGCTTACATAGGTTATTCCTCTGTGCTAATTATTTTTTATAAACACATCAGTGAGTCACAACATTACACTGTGTGACTTGTTTCTGCATTATGAACAATAAATACACAGTTCTGCTGCCATAAATACTCACTAGCGTACTGAATTCACAGCAAAATAACTGTCCTCAACAAATGCACTATTTACTCTGGTATCAGTAACATTTACTAAAACATACAGTGACCATCTGTTTTTTACAAAATAACTTTTTTTTTTTGTGCCACAGACTGGGCGGGGAAGTTGGAAATTATAGAGAGAGATGAACTAATGCTCTGTTAGTTTGGTCTTTTCATGGGATTTGTTGAAAATAATAAAAATGTAGAATATTGCCAGCCTTATATTCTATTAAATTCTTTCTTATACTGCAAGGTGATCATTTATTGTTATAATACAATTTACAGAGAAATTGAGAAGGAAACAAACAACTTTACAATTCACTTTCTTTTCACTTAAAGACAGCATGGCTTGTGTTTTAAAGATCTTTTTCTATATTTATTTGGCTTTATTGGTCAACTGGACATCATCACACAATAATCACAACTATCTACATATATCCGCTCTCTTACTGTGTATATCCTGTGTTTTTCATGTCTCCATACAGAATTAAATGTATGGATGCTGGTAAGGTGAATGAAGCTACTCAGTATAGCCAGTCTATGGATCATTTCTTGAAGAGCACATTCCATACAGAGAATCCCATCCTCACTGACTGGCCTGAGTGGGGCCAAGGTTCACCCACTGGCACTGAAAAACCAGAGGGAAGCAAGGTAAATTCTATTCTATTCTGTTTTAGCAGTAAATTAGTACACTACACTAAACGGTATACTAACTGTGTTGGTTATTGTTGCTTTTTAAACACCAAAATACACTCTGTTGTGTACATCTAGCTTAAACTAATGCAGTCCTGCAATAATTTCTACCTTCATGAAGGTTAGAATGTTCCGTTCAATGTTCCCGTTTTACTGAGTGGTGTTTCTAAAATGTAGGAGTCCCTTATTGTCATACAGGTGGTGGAAAGAAATATTAAGAACATCTTTCAGTATAGCGCAACCCAGTTCCCTACAAACTACAACCTCCAAAATAATCATAAAATTGAATCAACGCCTCTCTAAAAAAATTGGGCATTCCAGTAAATTTGTTTGTATGAAATTGTTTTTTTCGGTGATGCAAGATAATTTTTATGTTCTTAATTAAGGCACTGTGGTATAAATCTGGTATGAATATTACACAGTTTAATAGACATTAAATTATATTATCTATAGCTCATACAAATGCCTAATACATTACTTAAACAGAGTCACATTTTAGCAGTGTGTCAAAGCAAATGCTTTTATTTATGTGTGGTTAACCCTCTGTAGGTTGGTGGCGAAGCAGAGGCCGTGGATGTGACGGAGCAGGATGAGAGTTATAACAGCCTGCTGTCTGCTCCACCACACCCCACCTGGCTGGAAAGCAGGCGAGAGGCGGTCGGTGACTGACGTGCTGTAATATTTGCGGTGGTGGCACAAGTTGTGGATAATGTTAACTATGTTTAGATACTTCTCTTGTGTCTATACGCCGTTGCAGGTGGATGATTACGAAAGTGCCCATTGCACCTGTGTGTGATACATTGCTTGTGTTGCTTTTGGCACGCAGTTTCTCTGCTATGCAGCTTGATTTATCGTCACTTATTATATAGTGAGAAAATCAACCAATCAGCAAGTGCTACAGTTCTACAAAGCAGATAAGCATTTGGGAAAAAAAATGTTGAGTACTTTGTCACCTGACAACGTTTCTTGATAACAATAAATTGATACTGAAGGCGTGGCAGTCTTTGAATTGTGTTTTTTTTTTTGTCGACTATCAAGACAAGGGAAACAAGCAGAGGCACTCTCCAGGCACGTTTAACATGCCTTCTAAACGTGTTGGATAGCATATACTCGTCCGGGCGGGGGGGGGGGGGGGGGGGGGG
>JAVQJD010008139.1:0-19369 GCA_036023655.1 Nannoperca australis | reverse complement strand
CCACCACCACCACACACACACACACACAGATGCAAATCCATGGGTGGATATACAAACATAAAATATATGGATGAATACACACATGCACACAGCAAGCACACACACACACACACACACTTTCAAATTACAGCTCTGAGAAGCCATTAGTTTCCTATATAAGCAGACCTGCTGATGAAAGCTCATAAAGGCAGCTATGTAAATAAAACAAAGGAAAAGCCAGTGCTCAGAGGTGAGGGGGAGAAGGAGAGAAAGGGACCGTCAGGGATTTATTGTTTGTGAAAGGCTGCTCCATCCACTCTCGCCACTGGAGAAGTGAATGGTGCCATCATGGAAGCATTACATTGCATCTTCTAATGGCAGAAAAACACAACACCCAATATCAGTCTCACGGCTCAATGAATTGAAAAAGGTGAGGGGGAAAAAGATGTAGGTGGGAACCACACATGCAGTGAGGTTGTGACCCTCTCACATGCTATGCACAAGGACGATACACAAAGACACACACATACACAATAATATTTCAGCTATTACATGTCTTATCAAGAGGATTTTCCGCATGAGGACGAAGAGGTGAGAGGTTACGGCTTGGCCACGCTCTCCTCATAGTTTGGAGCAGCGGGAACATCACGCGGTAATGAACAGGTTCAGGGCTAATAGAGGAGAATATGACCTCCTTGTTCCACTGAATACATAACTTGAAGAACAGGTGCAACATTTCTTTCACTGTCGCTTTTTATTTCATTTTGCTCACTCTAACATTCACTAATCTCTCTTCTAATGCAAAGAGCCATTGCAATATAAATTAGACTAGTTCTTAACAGATGGTATAAATGGCACAGACTGGAGTGATGCTTTTACCTGTGGGGAAATTGAAAGCCGATGAAAAGATGATAATGAAAGCAAAAGGTCACAGAAAGTATAAGTACACAATTTCTGCTAATGTATATATTTTGATGAAAAAATCCTTGTAAATAGTAATTCACTTACAGTTGTACAATTCTCAGAAAGACTGGTGTGAATAAATTGTAACTTTCTTGTTCATTTTACTTAAAACTTCCTTTCTATTTCATAAGAATTGCAATGACAGATATCATTCACAGTGTATATTGAGTTAGGGTGATATGTCAAGTATGATGTGAACATAAATCTAGTGTCTGACATGTAACAGTGTACTCATTCTCTAAACTCCACAGCAGCACAAAGCATACACGACACACAAGCAATGACTTTCATCATATATACACACGCATAACAGGAAATAAAGAACAGGACCAATGTTTTTCTGTTGCTATAATGTTTTAGCATCTAGTGTTACTATGCCTTAAAATCCATCCGTCATGCCTAAGTGGGTGCTGAGTGACACAACATCCTGGGTTTCATGACCTTATGTTAGTATAGGACCAAAAGCAGAACTTAAACTATACCTTCATCGAAGTCAACTCATTTGAGTGTACAGGGACCCAGTGCCTAAATAATCCCTACTTCAACTGTATTTTGTAAATCAAAGGAGGTAAACAAAAAAAAACATGTCCTAATATGTAATTGAATCAAGTTTCAGTGAGTTAAATTATTAGGTAACTAGATCTACAAAGGTAAGTGAAAAGCAAAGCCTATAATCTGCTGACTATATCTGATCCGAGTAAAGGTCTGACAGGTGAAAAGAACAGATCCAGCAATCGGTGGGAGCAGCAGACAGTGTGAAAATGTGGTTTCTGTATTTCCTGTGACACAGTCGTGCTCCCATGGTGTGGCATTTAGCATAAACAGATGAGCTAATCTGAGCTGTGGATAACGCACCTGCCTCATTCCACTAAATAAATAAGCCCAGTACCCCAATCCTCTTCCCCCTGTGCCTCTCCCTCTACACTTCTATCCCTCCATCCCCTGCTGCGGCACTGCTCTCCATTTATTTCTCCTCTTCTTCATCAGTCGGGTAGATGGAAAGAGGGAACGAGGGAGAGTAAAAGTGGAAAAAATAGAAAAGGGCTCATATCATCGGTGGGCCAAAGGTGAGTCGCCTGGGGAGGCAGCGGGAATGAAATTCTCCCAGTCCCATTTTACCAGCCATTCAAAGCACATTACTCTGGAGAAGGGGAAACTTATAAAGCCCCTGCACTTGAACACATTTCTGTGTGTTTACGGGAGACAGAGAGGGGCTGCTGTACCCATGCCTCAGTAATAGATTCCCAATTTAGGCTCACTTCTCCTCCCTCTCTCCCCCTTTTGTCTTTCTGTCTCTCTATTTTGCTTTATTTCTCTCTCACCTCCCTCCATATTTTACTATTTTCTCTCTCTCTATCCATTTCTCTGCAGATCTGCGGTCACCCCCTCTAGCTGGGAGACCCTTGCAGCCTGACTGCTTGGGAAAGGAATATCAGGAAAACTGTTTGTTTGTGTCTGCCCCAGTAGACACTGCAAATTGTTTCACTGAGGAGGGCTTATGGAGTTGATGATATAACTGTCATCTACATAACTTGATGGCAGTCTATGATATCTGCCCTGTAACTATATCCTGCTGCTGGTAGAATTGATACTGGAGCACATATTTGTCTGAAAATGAAGCAATTGTGTGCTGCAAATGGGGCAGTTCATTTGAGGGGGAAAATATAAGAAATTGGGATCAACTTCTTTGCTAAAGCCTTTAAAAAAGCAGCTAAAGAATACATAAGGTTATTCGTAGAAAGATATATTCTGTTAATTTTTAGAATATGTAGAACTCCTACTTCATTTCACATCATTAGTTTAACTATGCGAGAATAAAGCCATTTTGTAGGTTACTGTATTTGCTTATGACAAAAGGTATGCTAATAACTGCATCATTCTTTAAACACAACCTCTTGGGCTCTAATAGTGTAACCATGTGGGACAATGCTGTCACTACAGTAATTACAGAAATAATACTGAGGTGGAAGGGCAACCTGCTTATAATAGTTGCTAAATTAGCTTATCTGTAAGTCATAAAAGTGATCAAACACCTTGCAGCAATATTAGACACTCATTATTGCAATGCCTTTACATAGTCCTGGTGCTAACCAGGGCAGCATACCACAGAATAGTGGATGTTTTGTCTAGTGTAATATATTGGATCAAGCCAAGGCAAGCCGTGTGCGTATGCTTGGTTATATATTTTATTGACACAGATACGTTTGTGTAAAAGAGAACTAATTATCATATTATGGTTCTATTACATGAAGGTGCTCACAGGCTATGATTAACCTATGCACCTCTCCTACTTTAACAACTAAAAGGTCATTGGGTATGATATCAACTGATTTTAATTAGGTTACTATGTTACTCTTTTCTGGATTCCTATTGGCTGCTTGGGGGTAAAACTATACCCTAAATGCGGATTTTATGGCTATACATTTACTTTGCTAATTTAATATTATTGAGTTACAGGTGTCATGACGTTATAACTGTTGTGCAGTGAGAATGGATTGAAACACAGCTCAGTGCTGGTCTCACTCAGCTGGGGATCATGAGGGAAAATGTAATATATTGTTGTTCTATTTTAAATGTAACATCATCATTACAGTCGTTTCTTTGTCATACATTTTCATGCAATAAATATCAAATAATTTAAAGGTCATATTTAACATCTAAGTCAAGCTATACAAAAGACAAAGAAGAAAAATTAACTGAGTAAGTAAATAAACATCTCAATGTCCTGTCAGAAGCTGTTTCAGGCAGAGGAGAACAGACATCAGTGAATGTCTTTGGAAGCCAGCCGTTTAGACTGGACGGCAGGCTGCCCATCAGTGACAGGCCCCAGGCCAGTGTACAAGTGGAGAACCCGATAGGAGCTGGCAGGTGAGACCTGGCCTGGAGTCAGACCATACAAGCCCAGCTGGGGCTAACACATCAGCAGACAGCAGCACCTTGCAGGTGGCCTGGCACAGACATAAATGTGACCTGCCACTGACGGACTCTGACTGAATAGTGCTTGATTCAAATCAGGTTTTATTTGCATTGAGAATGTTGTCAAATACTGATGGGCCATGGAAGAAAGTGCTGAAATCTGTATGTGTCTCAATGGAATGAAAATAAAAAGACTTGTTTTCATTGTTCCATTTTCTTCACTTAAAATGTGCTGTTCTAAACTAGTGGTAATCAATTAAAAGCGGGTCAGACTGCATAATGGAAAATTGAAATTTTGTCTCACTGTTATCTTCTGGTCTTTACACAACACCAGCAAAGGGCCTATTCATAATCCCTTTAATCAGCCGATCTTCTATTTATTCCCTCATCTCTTCTCAATTTCCCAAAGTAGAGGGTACAAAAATGGCCAACACCACCTTTTTTCTTGAGACCATAAGGGTGTATTTTAATCAACATCGTGCGCAAATGAAATGTCACGCCCTTTAATGTGAGAGCACTGTGGGGAAATGTCGATAGAAATGTCAAGTGGTTGCAGGGATGTGGGACCAGAGGGGTTGATGTCATCCATGGTACAGTAGACTGAGGGGCCACTGGGCATTCCCAACCTTAACAGTGAGGACAGCAGAGAGAGATCAGGATTGGTTTGAGCTAGATCCTCAACTGCAGCACATGTTTGAGGAGATAAGAGTTAGTCATTGTCTTCATTCACAAAAAACATTACAACATTTTGTTGACCAAATTAGGTCAGATGACAAGTTATGTTGATGCTAAACTTGGTGGGTTACACTGATGTTTAATGACAAGCTATTAGATAAAAGTAAAAGACGTAAGCTAAATTCTTATCTTATAGGCATTGTTTTGTTTTTTCTCATGTATCATATTAGTCATTGGATGTATACCTTATAAAGTTAACAAGAAAATAGTTTGAGGGGAAGGCTTTGCTTCTGGTTTGCAGTCCATAAACACACAGCAACAAAATGAGAAGGTACGCTTGTCACCATTTCTGTATTTCAAAACTCTAACTTAGGTAGATCAGCATCTCCACATAATGAATGAATACTGATACTGATGCATGTGTGTGTATACGTACCCATGTATGCCCACAGTCAGGTTTACCAAAATGAATTCTCAAAATAACTGAAGGTAAACACCCATACTGTATGCTCCCTTTGAAAAAGCAATCAGCTTTCTAAATAATGTCTTTCATTAACCGATCAGAGCAGATTTCGGTAAGAGGCCTTTCTTTCCTGCTCTCCAACCAGGGGGTTGAAATTTGCTGGTCTTAAAGTAGAGAGGGATTATTTTCCCTCGCAGATATAATGGTCTACCTGTCAGAGGGAGTTAGAGATGACACCCTATCACTGACAGGTACACTATCACCCTGCCCAAAATTCAATATTTCTCAGTGGAAAATTAAACTATAGGAAAAATAAGGACATGGAGTGTGCACCTATCAAGAGAGACATGGCTGCCCATATCTTGCTTACGACATAATTCTACTGCCAGGAAGCGAAAGAGAGAAAGAGAGAGAGAGAGAGAGAAAGAGAGAGATGATGTCTGGGCATGTACCTATGCAGACAGATTGTGCTGTGTATAAGTATGGTGCGCTATAGTGGAATGGACCTGGGCTCAGGCTCAAATTAACTGTGTGGCAGACTGGACTGTCAACTGCAATTACCTGCCTTGCACTTCCTGGACCATACTGGTAATTTATTTCCTCTCCCCCTCCCTCCATGCCTTCCTCTACCTCTCCCTGCTCTCACTACGGTCCCTCATTCCAAATATCACCAGCGAATGTAAACAAGCCATGGCCACCTCCGTGTCAACTTGGACGGCCTAATAACGGGAGCCTTGCCTTGCACATTTAGAGGCTATTTTCGGTGAGGAGATGGGCCCTGACCCTCTGCTCTCTGCCTCGCTCCCTCTCCCCCTTGCCCTCTCGACCGCATTACAGGACAATTATCTCAGTCTAGTCAGACAGGGCAAAGGGGTTAAGTTGAATAGCCAATGGCTGTCGCTGATTGCTTTTTTAGATTTATTAGATTACAAATTAAATTGGAGGACTTGGCGTGCGGTGCTGTAAGTCAGGAGGCTTTCTATGTGAGAAAATGTGTGCGTGTGAGAAAAAGAGTTTGTGAGTATGCATGGTTGTATCTATTTGTATCAGTCATTACATTGATGAACACACTTTTGGGAGGGTTTACATATGTGTATGTCTGGTGAGCCAGGCTTGCAGTGTACCGATGATGACTTTTCCTGATTCAGCTATGTCAGACCAACTTGAGTTTCTCGTTAGACCTTATCAGTGTGTCTGTGTGTGTGTCTGGGGGGAGCCTTAATGACAGTGGCTATTAGGCAGAGTGCTGGATATACAGAGGAATACACACTGCTGCTTTTACACATATTACTGTCATCTCAAAGAGAAAATGACACAAACAGCAGAAATAAACGACCTTACAAATCACACCCACGAACAAATACATGTCACATGGCACATTTAGCCTACATATCACATTGATGCATGTTCATGAGCACAAAACTGCACAATCAATGTTTTACAATGAAACACATCCATGTCTTTGAATCCATTAATGACATTTGTGTATGCAGGGTAAGTGCTGTATGTGTGTCCTCATTGTTTATTCAAGTATGTGCATGCTTCCATCCCTGTGCACCATTGCATATCATATACAGTGCATGCATGTACATTCACTGTATATGTTGTGTGTACAGAGATGATTTAAAGGCTAAGACACCCCTAAAGCCTCAATACACCGCGGTAACACGGCTATAGTCATGATCCCTTGATGCTAATGTCCCTGAGGGAAAAAACAAACATTTAGCCATGATGAAAAATCATGTAAGAAAAGCCACTGCTTGGCTAAAGTGCATTTATGCGTATTCACACAGCCCAGCTCTGCTCTTTATCCGGTTGCATCATATCATCTCAGGGAGAGTGTGGCAGACTAGGCAATCCAGCCATGCGATCACAGTTATTGAACTATGTGAATTAGCTTTGGGCTAGTTGCCAGATGTAACACTCTCTAATCATCTTCATGTCTCTGCTACCCCTGTTACACTTGAAGTGCAGTAGTTGAGGACACTTGCTGGCTCAAGGATATGGTTATCCATACATCCACATATCTACTGTATCTCTCCCCTCCAGTAGTACATTAGGTTACATTATCAGCAGGATCATCGAGACATTATACAAGACTTGAGCTGAATGGCTGAGCTGTGCACCACTGACATTTGACAACATTTGTCATTTAGCTTTCGTTTATTTCTAACTGTATAGTGTATTCTCTTTGGATCTCATTGTTTCTTAATTTGTAATGTTCTTTTTCTACATACTTTGTTGGATTTATCTTGCCCTCTCAATAGATCAAAAGGTGCAAAGGATTATATAATATGTTCTATGCCATTTTTATGAAAATATAATTTGGGGCAAGCAAGCCCTTACCTCGCAGGATACTCTCTAGGTGATATAAGAAAGTGAGGTGGGAGAGTGGATCTTCATGGATTGAAGGGAAAAAAAGAGAGAGAGAGACAGCAATAGAGAGGAGAAGAGGAAGGGAGAGAGAGAGAGAGAGAGAGAGAGAGATGAATAGATAGGGGCATATTGCCGGTTCCACTCTATTTCCAGCCCAGTGTCAAAATGAATTTCACATCTTAATATGGAGAAAGTGCTTACTCTCTGAAATACCAAAAAAAGTGTTGGTGGTAGCAGCAGTAAAGGAAAGGGAGGAGATGGGCTCAAGAAAGTGGATGGATAGGGGGATAACAATGAGAGGGGTATAATGCTGACAGTAAAATAAAGAGAACTGAGAACTCAATTAAAGACAGGGAGTTGACAGGGAGGGGGCTGAGCCCTAGGTGCGTAGCAGGAGGGACGGATAGTAGGGGACTCTCCTGCCATAATGAGCTTAGCCCCAGGGCCTGACTGGCTAAAATTGAATGACCGAGTGGCTGCTCAGATGGCTGTAACTCCACCACCAATGTTAAGAGTGGCACAGTTCTTGATGAGCTGATAAGTAGAGATTAATTAAGGATGATTTCAACATTGTCATTTGTGAATTTATATCTTGCCCCTGTGTCTTTACTGTGTGCCGAGTCTATGTGTGTATGTGTTTGACTTTTGTGCATCTGTGTTTGTGTGGTGCACATTCTTCTGTGTCTCTCAGGGATATAAACTCTATTCATAGCTTGTGTTTCCAGCAACATTAATGATTGTGCTGCTGCCTGTACTAACCATGACATCAGCACCAAATTACAGTGACCATGAAAAACATTTCCTAGAATAGCCAGGTTACAGGGGAATAATAACACTATTTGCGCAGTGGGATCTCAGCTGAGTTTTTTATTTTTTATCTATTTTGCTAAAAACAAATACCAAAACATTTCATAAACCTCAGTTTTTGTATTTAGATTATTATTATTTACCCCCCTTGGCAAGAACTCCAATTATTTCCTCCTATTATTTCCATGCCTGGATGGGAACCATGTTTATTAATTTTTCTTTCCACAATTTGTCCTCATCGACTCTGACTGGCTCTTCCCTTTTCCACTGACGTTGCTCAGATGGAACATGAAGCACTTCATTTTACAAGCAAGGAAAAGTCTCTCCTCGTGATCCTGTATGTATTTTCTGTTCTCTTTATCACCACTTTAACAGCAGGAGTAAAACGAGAGACAAGCAGAAAAAAATCTTCCGAGACTGCCAAGTGGCAAAGTTGAGCTAAAGCTGGAGCGTGGAATCACATGAACTAAAGCCCCTCGAGGGAGAGAGTGAGAGTGAAAGAGAAAGAGAAAGGAGAGAAAAGGAGATAGAGGCAGTGTGATGGGCTGCTGCTGTTCAGTGTTGGGGATGATAAAACAGTGGGGGTGAATAAGGGCCTTGAGCTATGATAAACACATGCACACACCAACACACACATACAGATGCCCCTACATACATACACACACACCACTGTGTCTCACCATCTGAAAGCACCTGCCTCTCCATGGATGGGGTTGATTGCACAGCCCTGACTCATCCTAGGCTACATGTCGAACCCCGGGGAGCCTGCGATTGGCATGGAGATACTAATGGAGTGGAGCAGGAGAGCTGCTGGGAATGGCAAATCTCCGGCTGTGGGGATGCAGCGGAAATCTATGTGGGATCAGGCTCTCGCCCGTCAGCCCTGAGTTTTGATCTACAGTGAGGCACAGCTTTTGATGTCTTAATCATCTCCCTCAATTGAGCTCAGGGAGGTTGGGGAAAGGAGAGCAGAGGGGAGGGGAGAGGAAAGGCGAGAGGGTATGGAGGGAGGCATTGGGGCAAGCCCAAGGATGTGAGCCCTGTGTGGGTAGATGATCCAAGGGTAGACTGTTTGTATCTGGATGATCTGGAAGTCTCAGTTGGCTCTGTAGACCCTGAACCTGAGGTAAAGTCTGGCCAAGTTGTAAACGCATTCACATCAGCTGTCCTGATTTTATGTCTAGGATTGCCTTTAGTCTAACCCACTTTTGATTTGTGTAACAGCAAACTTTATAGATAATTGATAAACTCATCTACACAGTATACCTGGAAAACCCAGGAGTACAGATGCTTTTCTGACAGATAGCAAAGTTCATACAATGTTACAAAGCCGAACTTCACAGGAAGTCTGAGTCAAAGAGTCTCCGAGATGATCATAAGAGATGCAACAGAGAGCCAGAGTTCAGCACAATCCAATTAAATCAGCAACCACTGTCTTGAGCGAGGAGCAGAGGCCAGAAAGAGAGAGAAAGAGGTTCAGAGATGGAGCAAACGAGAGATCGAGTAAGAAATAGAGAGAGAGAGTCAAGATTAAACAGTAAGATAAAAGAGGAGTGAGTCAGAGATGTATTCATTCATCAAAAGTTACAGACCCTCACCCACGGCTTCTCCTCAGGGCTAAGTGTTCCACGGAGAAGCCTGATGAACTGATGTGTTGAGGGAGGAGTGCGAAGGAAAAGAGAGAGAGAGAAGAGTGGAGTGAAGAAGAACCCCTCCACCTCCCACCCCCCACCGCAACCACAATCACCATCTAAAGAGAATATCCCAGCATGCCGTGTCATTTCCACACTACTCAGTTAGAAAGACACAAGAAATTAATAAGTCAACAAAACAGGGGCTTTTCAAATACCGTGTCATGGTGTCACATTCCACTTGTAAGAGAACAAAAACTAGCATATGCCTTCAGATAAAGAAAAAACAGCAGCATTCGCTGGGAATGATCTAATAAGACGTTTGAAGTTTAAAGTGAGGTCTCTAATATAACAAAATACTTAATTAAAATGTAACTGCCATGGTCGGGATTGCACCCCGCAGGTTAACTAACTGCAACAAGTGATGAGTCTAACTGTGGAGTGGTAGGATCAGTGACATGAAAGCGACAGGATGGCTAGCAATAAAGCCGCAAGTCTTTCTCTCATTTTCAATTAAAAAGAAACACACTTTTAATAGTAACCCACTTTGACCTTGATTTGATGTATTGACTTCTTACAGTCAGTGTTTCATTAAGGGGAAGAAGTTGCTATAAGTAAAGCCCGTACCGCTGCACAAAAAGGCACCAGTTTATTAGAGGGAGAATGGCTACAAATAGACATATCATGAAACGTCTGAGATCTGATACCTTACAGTGCAAGTTGAGCTGTCTCTGTCTGATACATGATTATATATATTTGTCATCTCTGCTAACGACGTTGGCAGAGATAGAAAACCTTTCACTCCATTTTTTTCTGCAAGTGGGGTGTCTCAAAAAGTTCTGACTAGTTTTATAAGAAATGGTTTGGATAGGTTGGGATGATAGAGAAAAAAAGTTTTTTACAGTATAGCAATTGACCAACAAGGACTGTGAGTATTGCTGTGGCTCCTTACAATACACCATTAGACTTTGTGGGCTGCCGACTATGGTGGTTCATTCTGCTCTAGCATAACATAGAACTTAATCACTGGTTTTGTAAAGAAGCATTGGTGTGTCAACATACAATGGAAGAAAAATATTGCCAAGAACACTGAATAATACATTTCTCTGTCAGGTCTCGTCTAACAAACAATCCAAGGTGTACAGTTATATGAATTATATGCCTCTTTTTAATGCACAAATTAAAGGAAGTGGCAGGATTACATTTCACTTTAATTGTACCTTATATGATTACATGTGACAAATAAACTTGACTGTTTGATCGATAAAATCCCAACATCCCGCTACATCAGCACAAAGCCTCTGCTTAGTAGTCCAAAAAACGTTTCTAACTTTTCAAAACCAGGCATTTATAATCAGTGTACAATCATTCTATTGTAATGTAACTGATTAACCTAAGAGTAAACAATGACATTACAAAAGTTAATAAGTATTACCTTACTATGCAACCCTGCTCCTACATCAGATAACAGGACATGCTGATATTTTCTTTTGCTTAGCCCGAATGTGACGGACACACAGAATTCCTCTGTAAACATCCTAATAGACATTTTGATAACACAACTGATTTACAGTAGATGTCTTGTAAATCCTATTTTAGCCCATTTCTACCCTTTAAAATTGCTAAATGGGAGGAGCAAAGACTTTGAAGACGTTATCATCAAATGTGTGTAACAGGCAGACAATAGTGTGAAAGCCATGTAAATTATGGTGGGAGACTGAATGAGCACTGGGTTCATAACATGAATCTACTTTCCTAATCCTGCATTGTGATTGGTTGGCTACCTGAATTATAGGGAGACGTTCTACAGGGAATGTAGTGAGTTTGAGTAACTCTGCTATTTGCCTTAGAGTGAGAAGAGATCAGCTTCTGGACCATGGCTATAAGCCGCTAGTGAAGCTCTAGGAAAACAGGCATAAAGAATTTGTCTGGTCGGGGCTCAATAAAATAATATTACACTTATACTTATGACATCAAAGGGGCCATATGCACAGAAAATCCAGAGTTGGAGCTCTACCCATGCTAGCTTACACCCCTCATTTAGTCCTCAAGTAATTCTGCAGTCAATAAACAGATAGATAAACACCAGCAATAGAGACCTCAACCGCCACCCCTGAGACACCTAATACAAGCCCTGAAATGAGGTGTTCAAACATGACAGCGAAACACATTCCCTTGAATACAGACCAAAACATTTTATTGAGCTTTCTTTTTCCTAAATTATGGCACACATTAACTCCAACCCCTTAGCCACTGAATTTAATCCATCAATTACCCAGAGAGCTGTTGCGAATTCATCTCATCGCCTGCAAATTGTGGCTTCTCTCTCACACACGCACACACAGTCTCACAGCAGATTTGCCGCTTGCTATATTTATCTGGTACCGATGCATATTTACTTCTAATTCTTACATGGCTGCAGGCTGTGCCGTGATTCGCCATCCTCAACCGGCATTAGTGGCCCTATAATAGGGCTTAGAATTACATGTGGAACCCTGTTGGAGTCTCATGGCTGGATTTAAGGTGGGATTTATCATGTTCAGAATTATTCACTGCTCAAGCGCCTTTCCAGGCTCTATGAAGAAAAGCGACTGGGCTGTGAGTCCCAAAAAGGCCAATATGGAAAACGGGGAGGATGGGAAGGCGATAATAGAATGGGATGGAAATAGGGGAGGAGCGGAGGTAAAGGGAAAAGTATAACAGGGTGGAGGAATGGCAGGAGAGAGGGAAAATAAGGATTTTAGGAAAACTTAATTTCAGCTGTGCAGAGAAAATATCTCGATGATGAAGAAGAGCCGAAGAGCTATGAAGTTTCCTCAAAGAAATGTGGTTCAGGACAGCCTTAATACCACCATTTCACACCCACCCTGGCAAAATTACATTTCATGCACATTAAACGCCAAGTCAAATACCTGAACTGAAATCAGATAAACGATCTGCTTTTCAAGAGCATTCAAAACTAGTAATTATAATGGAATAACAGTGACACTAATAAAGGATGGTTGCCATTATTCTGTATACCTCATAACTTTTCTTATTTAAACCGCCATATTATAGCCAAATCATACATTGACACACACACACACACACACACACACACACACACACACACACACACACACACACACACACAAACACACACACACACACAATTGTGCTGTGGAAAACATGATGGAAAAGGAAAAGTCCTGCAGGCTAAACTCTCTCTGTCTATGCTGTTGACACACAAGAGTGCTTGATGCTTTACGTCTCAGGAGAAAGATGGAGAAAGATGGCAGGGTTTGAAAAGTACACACCTCAGTCATTACATGAGATATTAAAATTCACATAATTGTTCCTTATGAACACAAGCTACCTTTCCTGGCATCACAACATAAATATTTCATTACATGACATCAAGGACTGAATTAGGTCAAGCTACTGAACACTTTTGCGCTTGGGATCCATTGGGGTGAACATTTATTCTCTCTGTGAAGAAAGCAACTTTGGGGAATTTTTCCATTGTCTTCTTTTTCCATAAAGTTAATAATTGATGACATACGCCTAATAATATCTTTTTACTGTTCATTGTTTCACTTGGGACTTTCCTTAAGACTAATTAGTTCCCCTAATTTTTAATCAGCAAAGCCATGTTTTGCTCTTTTTGGCAGCAAACTGATAACGCCTTTATCTGAGCACACCTGCTGTAAGGCTCTGTAAAATTATGTTATTTCTGAATATAGCTATTAAGATACAATTCAAACAAGCTCCCACTGTGATGAGAGTAAAGAAAGAAGAATGTTGTATACGCCGAACAAATATAATAAAGCAACTAAAAACAGGCTTAACAATGGAAATAAACAACCATACACCAGATGCAACTCACAGCACTGTTCCCACCTCCAACCGTAATAATGAAACATGGGATTGCAGTGGAGAATAGAATACAACAGTGACTCTGAGGAAACAACAACAAAGAGCACAGAGCAGCTTGACCTTTGCCACCGTTGGCAGCAAACCAATCACTAGCACCCATATCTGAACATGTGCCCCAGGCCAAACTCACTCCTCACACAGAGCAGTGGAGGAGAGGAGAGAAGGGATTTGGTTCAGCCACATGATGGTAGTGAGAATCAGCCTCCTCGCTCCCCACCACTCACAGCTCTCCTACCTCTCCCAGCCAGAGGGCTTTTCCTAACACCTCCACACTCATTCTCAGCTATCCATTCCTTTCTTTCTTCGTCGTTTTGAAAAAAAAGAAAAGAATGCGTTTCTTTTGCTCTCCATTGAAGGAAGATCTGCAGACTAGCACATGTGGTTTGGATGGTTTAGGTTTTTCATTATTATTGCATATACTTACTGTAAGTAAGGAGGAATAGTTTTTTGTGTCTCCAGTAAATATAAATCAGCTATAGTCCATGGCCTGGGGTTTGACTTGGCTGTGAAGTAGTAAGAGGGTAGTTGGTGGTCTGGATCATATTACTGGGCCAGCTGTCTCACTGAAGTAGGAAAGTCCAAGGGACAGATCAGAATAATAAGACCACAGCAAGCGTATTGCAACATGACCCTAATCTCATCCCTAATAAAATCAAATCCATCATCACTGTGTCTGTTGATTCTCCCAAATACAAAGACATAAACACAATCCTAGGCATGCTTGTACACAGACACAAGCTTGTACATGCTTGAGCACACATACAAACACATGCTTTGCCATCAAACACAAACATGATCCAGAATACTTTTGGCTCTTATCCACAACGTACTATGTGCATGTCTACCAGATTGGCCAATTACCCTTGTGGAGGAAAGGACAGGGGTAAAAGTAAGGTTACCATGGGGGATGAAACATCATCAGCTTGCATGAACTCTGCTCAAATCATCTCCTACAACATGTTCGGTTTTCCTGTGTGTGTAGGATCCTATGAGTGTTTTTTTTCCTTAGTGTTTCATTATCAGCACCATGGTGACAGATGGTGAATTTTATTTAAAGAAGCGAAATGGGATTCTCTCTTGGAGGAAAACATTAAGAGACACATTGTTATCATTTTCATGTTGGGTTAGTGGGGAAAAGATTGACAAGTGCCCACAGACTGATGGTATATGAAAGAGAGCCTTGGCTAAGAGAGCTTTCAATCTGCACACTTGTTCAGCTGGGTGCAGGATTCAGCATTGTCTATGGTCTTTAATCATTTATAGTGCATGAGATGGACCATACATCTCTCTCTGTCTCTCTCTTACCTCAGTCATGGAAGTAATCAGTTTAGCCGTGACATTCTGTTTTTCTGTGGTTTCGCTGGATTCCTTGTCAATATTTAATTAATTTGCTAAACGCAGAGGGTAAAGATTAAAGAAATGTAAATTGGATTATCAAAGGCACAGAGGCAGGCAGACAGAGAGGTTGACTCACTGCAAAAACCCAACCAATTACAGTGGATTACTAGACCTGTTTGGCTCACACTATGATGCTACATCCCATGCTATTATCACATATATTGCAATCTGGTGGCTGTAAAGACACTTAAAAAATAACATTATAGAGGCTGGCATTGCCATATCTGGAAAAGGTTTAATAGACTATGAGCAATGCTAATCCAACAAAATCCAGTAAAATGTGGAACAAAACAATAAATTCATAAATAAATGATGAAAATATGCATAAATATAAATCAACACAGGCAGGAATTATACTGTGAGAAATATCAAATTAATTTTTTATCCCAGCAAGACATACTAAGAGTAGTTTCATGTCCATCCTATTTTTTCCCACATTCTCACAGATTCAAACTTTTTGCAGTTCACTCTAACTTTCCAGAATTTTATTGATTCAGTTCACTTCTAGTTACTTTACACTTTCTGTACACCCCCTCATTCCACCAATGTTCATTCACCTTGGTCTACTTCCCACTTCATGCTTTATTTCCCCCTTCTCTAGTCTCTGCATATTTTTCCCACACATACATGGTAGAGAGACAGTACAAATGCACACAAACATGCACACACACAAAGAACACAAAAGTCCTGACCTAAACAGAACATCACACAGTAGCCCAAGGTGAAACTGGACAGGATGCTAAGGATAGGAACAGGCTTGTGCAAGCAATGGAAGGGTTGGTGGGGGGTTGTAGAGCGAATTAATCGGACACTTTGACTCCACTTCCGTCTCTTCCAATTTACCAAATCCACCAGACAAACTATTAATGTGCACTCTGCCAATGTGAAACTTCTTTAACCCCCATTAAATTTAACCAAGGTCATAGCAAGTGTATGCTTATGCTGGCATGGGATCAAACTAGCCCTATTAAATGTGATTTGAGGCAGGAGGGGGCTGAGGCGGCAAGAGTGTGGCTGGTGTGGCCGGGATCTTGTGTAAACAGCCTGCATACGGGCATTATTTTCTAAAATCCCACTTACTAAGGGTTTAAAAGTAACATTGAACAGCATTATAACAAAGCAGTATTGCTGTTTTTATGGGAGCGGTTCGAAAGTTCACAGTGAGGTCCTTCCAGCCAAAACCATGTTGAGCGGTGTCAACAGTTAGTAAACATGTCAAAGGAGTCCAATAACCTTCCTTTACTAGTAATTACAGTAGGAGGGATGGTGAGCAAATCTTAGTATAGATGTGTACGTGTGTGCATGTGAGTGTTTGTTAAGTGGATTTGCGTGTGTATTTTAACTGTGTGTGTGTGTGTGTGTGTGTATGTTTTTAAATGGGAAGTGTGCAAGGAGGACTACTTTGGGATGAGGTGGACCTTGGCAGGGTAAAAAATTCTGGGACACTATCTGTTTCCTTACCTCTAAGGTCAGGGTTTGTTCACACATTCTGAACAAGGACAAACACACACACACACACACACACACACACACTGGGATTCCGAAACAGGGACATAGAACAACACAGCTACAAGGAAATTAATAGAAGTGAGACACAGCACAGCACTGACATAGACACACACTAATGCAACACACTCAAACCTGTGATTAAAGATTATTAAGTACCATAGACCAATCTGTAGCATTAGTGCAGTCTCATTTAAGTGTGACAAAATATCCAGGCAGCAGACATGCAGGATGCTTCATCAGTAGCCGTGCTAACTGCTTATGAGACAATCAAGACTGGCAACTAATGAAAACACACTTTAAAGGGGATTCGTAGCTATTACTTGGTCTTTTGCATGTATTATAACATATGGGATCCCTATAAAATGCCATGTGATGCACAAATGCATCATTTGCTTGAGCAATATTAGAAGTGTTAGAGAGGGAGAAAGCAAGTTGACCACAGTCACAAAGATCTGCTTTAGCCAGGAAATCACGTGTTGCGATCCAAATATAACCCAAACATATCTGTGGTCAAAAAAAAGAAAAAAACAGAGAATTGTTAAGTACAGTATAAGCATTTGCCAAAGGGCATAGATAGGCCTGTGGTTCAGAACAGTGCATGATCTGTAAACTGTTCACTCCCTCTGAGATCTGCTCAAGTGTCTGGGGATTATGGAAAGTGTTGTGTTTGGACGACACCTATTTTAGACTCTTTTCCAGCAGCTGTGAGGAAAAGGAGGATTTATGCACCTCTCTCTTTTTCTGGCTGCTTCCACTCCAAATTCCAAGGTTTCGTTACTCCAGAGTTGGCACAGCAGGGGTTAGCCAGAGCATCCAAAATTCCTCACACTCCTCCACCTTTTCTGTTTATTTCAAAGGAATTATCTTTGTTTTTTGTGGCAAGTTTGCCATCACTCGAAGGAAATATCCAACTCTTTGTATATAGAAATGCAGTTGAACATGGATATTTAACATTCTAGTTTTTTTGTTTTCATTTATAGAGCTACATAACTCACTTTACAGGGTCAAATGATGGAAAGAGTAAACAAAGAGATGTGAGGCTGAATGGAAGAATGAAACATGTTGAGATAAACTGAGTCTCTAAAGACAAATTTAATTGCAAACTTTTACAAAAGTGAAGTAGTAAAAGCAAAATATGTTCTGTAATTTGTATGAAATCCATGGAGGGTATGTCATTTTCTTGTTCATAGATAAGCGCCCTGACTGTCTGCCAATGTGAGCCAACTGTTAGAAGAAGGGGTCCAGTAACCCAGCACTGCTCTGAGTAGACAAACAACACTAATGGCTTCCCAGAGAAATCAACAACTCACAACAGCAGCATCATCTGTGACTGCACGCAATCCCCTCAGATGACTGAGGGACAAAAAGAAGCAGTTGAAGTATGCATCGTGAAAAACAGAGGTTGTGGTACTATAGAAACATGTTTATCAATTTTGCATTTTGTTATTGGGTCACTGTAGTAGTCTTTGGCATGTCTATAGCTCATTTGAACCAACTGAGCAGCCCTGAAGGATGTAGGAAAGTGCGGATGGAAAAAATCAGGCCGACTTGTATGTGAGATTATTTGGTTTGTAGCCAAATGGGATCATAGCTTGCTGACTGTGTGTGGGCTTTCTTTCTGGGCCAGAGTCCATAGCTGTGGATGAACAATGTAACTCTGGTCACAAGGCTACCCCTACACACAGCAACCACACACGTAGTTAGATCACCCTAACCTAGAAACACAGCAAGATGGCTGAAAACAGAAAACAAAAATAAGCAAACCATTAAGGGAATTATAGGCATTATAGCCATATAGCCTTTTTTAATGGTTCTGGTTATAGTTTGCAAAAATTAGGATTAAGTCTAGAATGGAGGAAGAAGGTTTTAAATCGTGTGTTAATGCATGTCTGTCAGTGACCATTTAAATTGGTGCAGATGGCTGTTGAGTTAACTGTGCATTTAGGGCACTAAAAAAACAGCACACTGGTTCTTAATTTGGTCTGGTTTATATGCTTAGATGTGAGGATTACAGCCATTACTCTGACCCATTCAGCTCTAGTTAACCAGATTAAGAACCATAGGTCATACGTTGTTTCTTCACTCCACTGTGATACAACAGCATGACATGGTCACACACACACACACACACACACAAAGGCCAGATGGGCACCTAAGGAACACTCTGTTAATCTCCCTCCCTCTGTCTATCTCGTTGTCTCTCTGACTCACACATGTACTCAAACGAACAAACACAGAACAGAACTTAATCACTATACAATCAAAAGCAAGGACCCCAAATGCACTGTACATCCTATACGAATGCATTTGTCTGTTTCAGATGCACTTGTGAATTTCTATTCTGATATATATATTGGCAACCTCCACTTACTTTAGAGCTAACAGCTACAATTCTGATAATTGAATAATATTTTAAGTAAAGGTTTATTGAATATATTTGGGTTTTGCACCGCTAGTTGGACACAACAAGACATTTAAAAAATAATCAGCAGAACAATTAGTTTCAGCCCTAGAATTGAGATTGATAACTTCTGTGTCACTGTACTTTATGTCAGATCCTTGGCACTAAGAAGAAAATACCTACTGAAAAGATTCACTACCTTGACGAAAGATTCACCTTCTTCCCCTAGCTGTGTGCTTCTCTCGTCCCCCTCTCTCTCTCTCTCCTAAAGATTTCTGCAGGTATTTCTGCCTCCGGCGCTGTAGAGTCTGGATCTGTGGTTGCTCCTGCTGCCCC
>JAVQJD010008135.1:0-28842 GCA_036023655.1 Nannoperca australis | reverse complement strand
GTATTTCTTTAAAGTTAAGACTAGTTTAAAGTCATCTTCATTGAAAAGTACAGTGCTTTTCCTTCAAAAATAAGGACATTTCAATGTGACCCCAAACTTTTGAACGGTAGTGTATGTCATAAAAGCTTGGGTCATTCTTCTTCTCAATCATTCTTCATATGAGCACAAGTGTACAAATACACTTGACTTCTCTTCATTTCCAAATCATTTTGTTGGTGAGGTTTCCAAATGCTCCAGCCCTAGACATGTTAGACATTGTTGGCCTAAATTTAATTACAGTGATCTCACAGGGGACCTGAGCCAAACCTTTTCTCCCTTTGTCCAGTTTACATTTACAGTAATGCTGCACCATGCATTATTAGATATTATTAGTATAAGATACTTAGCCCTATTGATTTTAGTGGAACAAAGACCAAGTCTGTTGTGTTGTTTTGTGAGCTGTATCCTGGGGAAGGATTACAGATGAGGCGCCTTGATAGCTTTGGCTTGTTTTGATTCAGCCCACAGCCAGCGGCACACTGAGCTTGTTGCTGCGCTAACGGATTATGAAGTGATTTACACATGGATTTCCCATTTTTAGTAGCTTTGCTTGTAACTCTGCTGTTGGCCTGAAATTGTTCTACATTTCATGTTAAGTTCATTTAATTATTTTTTTTCTCAATGTGATATAGTACAAAGAAGTGACAAACTAGAAAAATGTATAATAAAATCTAAGACATTGATTCAAGAAATAACACCACAGGTTGTTATTTGAATATGGAACAGCTTTTTTGTTGTTTTTTAGTATGTGCATGTGTGAAAATGTGTTGTGTATTCATGACTGTAACCAGAGGAATGTACAGGTATGTGCGAGGAGGCGGAAGATGATGAGGACACGAGAAATGAATATCAAGTAAATAATTATAATAATAATGTTGACAAATACATTAAAAACATACTGTGTCTGTATGTATATAATATAATAATACTAATAATGACATAGTGCCATCTTGGGTTTTACAGTTTTAAAGGGTTCAGTACAGCCTGGGAAGGACTAACACTCTTTTTTTCTTTTTGTTCCTTCTATTAAGTTTCCTTATCTGTCTCTTATGGGTGTCATTGCCTTGGGCTGCCCCAGACCTTTAGGAGGGAGCTGGTCCACAGCAGCTTTTCATATTGGGCTGCCCCAAGACCCTCTGGAAGGGAGCCAGTCCATTGTGAGTGAGTTATTACATTTTTGCAATTTTTCTTTTCTTTACTAGTTTTTCTTGGAGGGGACTCAGCCCTCGCCCAAAGTCCAAGAGACACAAAGAAGGTGAAGATCGTGACAATGAATAATAATAATAATTTTAGAGGAAATGTACAAAGTAGTAGCAGTTAAACAGAGAAGATGTGTGAATACTATAATGAATATGAACATCTGAATAATCGAATACAACAAATCTTAAAATTTAAAACAAACAAATGAATGAATAAATAAAAAAAGAAATACTTTTTTTTCAGTTCAATGTACAGTGATACACATTTCAGCTTTCTTGCCTTCATCAGGGTTGTGCCAGTTTCCTTACATACAACACAGTGATCTATCATGTGATTAATGTATCACCATTGATGCCATATATACAAATATTTACAGTCACCTTCTTCAGACATACTATTTACATTATCTCCTTATCCTTAGTTCCTACCCAGGAGGCGGTCACATACCTACTATACCACCACTTGCTACAAGACAGAAAACTGCAGTCTATGCTTTGCCTCACATTCACAAGTTCAGGTGACACATATTGAAATGCGGCAACATATGACATTTTTAAGTGTCTTCATTTTGATACTTAACGGGTTATGTTTCAGGTTCACTCTTTTTGAAAACCTACCCCTGTAATTTGTCAGTTGTTCAGCCTTTTTTTGCAGGTACCCATTTCTGTTTGAAATACAGATGAGTAAAAAACGATATAGACAAAAACATTTGTATGACAAGTACTGCATCAGATTTGTGTTCAGTTATAGAGCACTCATCAGGATGAGATCATTTCTCAGTGCCTTCTAAAACATATGCTGATATGGTTCCAATATTATTCATATGAATCTTATCTGATATACATGCAGCTTAGACTAGGTTTAAGAAGAAAAACGACTTAGTAAAAGTAAGGTAACGGTCATGGTGTTGTTTAAAAGAAGTCAGTGTTGACTGCTGGAATGAGACCTCTCTAAGAGGTTTTGTTTTGTAGTGCTGTGACAACATCGTGCTAATTTAACCTAAACCTTTTTTATTATTATTATTAGATTATTTGCACAAAAGAGCTTTGTCAGGTAAAGTAGGTTGTTTTAGCAATTTGGACAAATGACTGATGCTGTTGTTTTACTGGTGGATGTTTTAGTCCAACAGTTACAGCCATGAATGCACATTGAGAAAGGCCTTCTGTTTTTCAGATTTCAGATTGTTGCAGGTTTCAGGTATCTAGAACTGTAACATCTAAAAAATGCTGAGAATGAACAACCTACACTGTCTCTCGTAAATTAATTTAGCTGAGTTGCCATATTTTCTTGAATCCTAAAGTATATGTTTATAGGATGATTGTTGTTGTTTAGACTGTATTTTCCATTGAAGAAAAGGCAACATGGCACCACTTCCAGGAAGACTCTCTCTTCTGGTACAGGTGGAGACGACGTAATCTGGTCATGCTCCATTAGTCCTCCCTGGGTCTCAATCTGTGTAATCTGGTCATGGTCTGTAAAGTCTGTGTGGTGCCCCCCCGGAATTTGGGATTATGTCTGTAAATCTCTTGTGGTGGGGATCAGAGGCAGAAAAACGCCTGTGCCTTTCCCTTTCCACTGCTCTCCCCTGAACCGTTCAGCCCTGTGTTTATTGGGCCAATAATCTCCACAGAGCTTGAGACTCAAAAGTATTTTTCTTTTCAATACTAGATTAACACCTTAGTAGCACAGGGGGGACATGTATTGTCATTTGATTCAGCATCATATTATGAATGCTGTGATATTTGATTTATTTCTGAACCCACACCCTTTTTCATCCCATAAAGCTGTGAGGATTCAGCTGTGTGTTTCATGTCCTCTTCCTGACAGAGTGCAAGGTGCTTCCTTTGTTTTTGTTACATGATAGGCTTGGCTAGGCATTGTGAATTTTACCTATGAGTTAACACACCAGACTCTGGCCAAATCCCTCTTACCACACACAGCGGCCCTTTTCCCTGATCAGTATGGCAACTCTAACCTTTCTTGTTCTCTCAGGGAAAAAAGAAGCCATTAAAAACAAAGATTCTTATTGTAGTTCTCACCTGGATAAATATAAAAAATGCACCTTATTTTGAAAGTTCAGTTAAAAAGAAATGGATCAACATATTATCACCTGCTTTCATAATGAAAGGTGATGAATGGTGTAAATAAAAAACAGTGTAATCCAAAGTAATCTAAGAATCTGAAGGCTTCTCAGATGTGGAGAATAAATTGTGACTGAGCAGCCTAAAAGTTAATATTGTAACAGTTAATTAAAACGTACAAGCAGCTTACTGTGTTTGCTCTGAGAAGATGGGGAACAGATACTGTTATTTTAATGTACATATAAGCAACTGGTTAGATCCAGTCATTAGGGAGACATTGTTGTCCGAATTGTGTGAGGGTCAAGCTGACCCATGAGATATGCAAGTTGTTTGTCATTCATTATAAAAAGGATGGGGAATTCCTGTGAGACAGACTACTCAGAGACAGCTCAATTTGCTGCATGATGATCATGTAAGAGGCCTCTCTCCGTGTACATGAATAAAAGAAACGTGTATTTACAGATTTATTGATTTAGCCTTTTATTAAGAACCTAAAGTAGACAGAATATATCCAACACCAAACCACTGTAAAACGATTTATAATTCTCTGAGACTTTTACAAGTCTGGAAAATGATCACAACAGCAACTATTGTATCTGTCGTTGTGACAATCGCAAGGTAAACATGGTGGAAATATGGTGTTCACGTTACATTGTTATGTGCTACTGTAGGTCAAGTATGTTTGTCCTTGCTGTGGGGTATTGTTTTGATATTACTAGTAATACAGTACAGTTAAGAGTTCTATGGAACAAACAGAAATCAGACTACTACATTACCACCCTATAAGGTAGTTTACTCATAGTATTTAATATGGAAGGAAACTGTTTGTTTTACTTTTGAAATTCAAACAAACATCTCTTCAACAATACGCCCCTGCCTCCAGTCAGAAGGGCTGGCCTGGACTGACACTCCTGTGCACACTGTTCATCATCATACAATTCAACATATATTTATCTGCGATGGCGTTATTGATGTCAGCATCACTGTGGTAAACGGTAATTCACTTGAAATATAAAGGTTATTGTAATGGAATTTTTAAGTAAAAATACAATAACCCAAGTGGAAAAGCCATTCATTTCAGTGGGATCTCAACATGAAATTCAGCAGCTCCTGTATCTTTTCTTGATCTTTCTTTTATCTCTCACCAACAGTTTCCCTTTATCATAGAGGTCAGTCAGCACCTTTTGCTGTAAACAGCACAAATATTCACTGATGGAACTCTAATGCCAGGGTCTGCTGCCAGACACACGTGATGTTAACAGCCAAACTCTGAGGTCAAGCAGATAAGGGCACAGTCCTCTTCAGACCAGCAGGGCAGACAACTACATACAAATGCATTTAATGTAATCTTTGGCTCCATCTCTTACAGCTTCCTGTCCTCAGATCCGTGCCGCCTCAGGGGTCAGGGCAAGGAGGATGGGTGCTTTAATCTGATTGGCTGCCATTCTGCTGAGTCATTGTGGTTAGCTTCAACTGGAGAGTCAGGGACTGGTACCGTAGTGACCTTGTCAAGTGGTTTGGGCTCTGCTGAGTGAGGTGGTTTTATGAGTGATTTCCCCTATATGTATGTCATGTAACCAGTTCACAGTGCTGAGAAGATGCTTTATCAGTATTAGATAATGAAATATATTTGCATGTTTTATAGCCTTTTAGAAAATGAATCACAAAGCCTGAATTTAGCAGATGAAAAGTGCAATGGGTACAGTGTAAAGTATTGTGATGTCACATGATCTGTGATCATTTAAGGAATAAGAAAAATACACAGCCAAACAATCAAATAGGCCCAGTCATGCAGTGTACATCATCACTGTTTTTTTACTTTTACAGACTGGAATGGACATCTTCCTAGACTGATCCTAGTCTTTTTTATGTTTTAGAAAGTATAATTAACCCATTATTGATGAACAGATTTTCTCCCCATCACCAGTTTCTAAAATTTAAAATAAAAGGAAACATAATAAGAATGTACTAAACTTCCCTTAACAGACCCATTCCCACATGGGCCTGTTTGATATTTGTCTATGTATGTTCATGACTTGGGCTACAAGCTCATCATTTAAATGTGTACACAATAAGGGTACACACTTGGGAACCATTTGTTGTCTTCTCTTGACCCAATAATTAGCCCACATACTGTCAGTGAAAACACGAAGGGGCCCATGGTTCTTGAGAATGATCGCTCAAATGGTCTCCTTTTGGACCCCTTTTGGGCCCACTTTGGAGCTGTGTTGAGAATCTTTTATAAAAGATTAAGCCATATTGAGTATATGGAAATGATTTACAGTAGCAGCTGCTAAAAATAAGAATTAAGTATAACTAACAATAGAGCACACAGCCCTAATATAGACCCACACCCATGAGAGTTGCTAAAAAGCCTACAAGTGGGACAATAACAACTAACAGATAACCCACATTTGTTGCCCACTATGGCCCAATAATTACTCTGCATATTGTCAGTGAAAACAAAAAAGGGCCCATAGAGCCTGATGATTGCTCACATTGACCCCATTTTATCACACACTGGCAATAGAGGCCAATATTTATGGACCTTATTTTCATTGGCATGTCAAGAATTGTTTGAATGGTAGAGACATAAATATGTATTATATTGGTTGAACTAAACTACAAGGGCCTGTACAGTTTCCAGTCATTCTTCTTTCAACATGGTTGAAGTTACACTGGCATTATGTGATGTCACTATAAATAAGGATGATAAAGGTGTCATTTTCCTTCTCTGAGAGGTGCAATAAAGCTAACAGGAGAGTCAGAAAGATGTCAGTCAAGTATTTCACATCACCTGTGTGAGTTTAACATGGGTGTGCATGCTGTTTAAGGAATGCCCCTGTGAAACAGGACATGCCTCTGCCCAGTACCTGAATGCTTGCCGATAGCTGAATCATGAAGGACCCCCATGGCCTTTGTCCCCATTGGTTCCCCACCTGTTCCTACACCTTTTAGTGTATACACTAGCTAAAATCCAAATCACCCTCTTTGAATAGCTTTCTACAATTGTCTCTCTTTGTTCTTGCCTTGTTTCATTCATGCATTAACATTCAATAAAGAGGCAGATGAGTTGAAAGTTGTGAATACTTTTTTATTTTCTTTAAACTTGTGCATCAACTTCAAAGGGTAAACTGTGTGCACTCCATTTTGTTTTCACAAGTTCAAAATTAGTTAAGTGTTCTTTATATATTTTTAATACATCTTATTCCTTTTTAAAACCATTTACACACGATTGCTCAGCACTGGATTCTAGCAGTCTATCAGTAATTGGGGGTGTAGAATGATAAGCATCATCAGCGGTCTTCCTCTCTTCTTGTGCGTGTACACTATATATATTTGCTCTAACCAGTATTATCATTACTCTCCTTTCATGTGAAGTAAAAATATCTTTCTTTAAATATGATTCCTTTACATGATAAAAATAGTATCTTTTTTTCTTTTCCAAAACTTTATCTCACTGATGCTTACCAGAATGCTCTGTACTAATAGTAGGACTAATAGTACTAATTGGTGTGAATCTGCTCCATGGAGGATGGGTGCACCATGCACTTATGGGTGGGTGTGTGTGTGTGTGTGTGTGTGTGTGTGTCTGTCTAGGAAAGCCTCCTGAACTACCAGCCTGGAGTACCACCCCTCTGCCATGGATGACACTCCTCATGGTGTGTTTCGTATTGATAAAAATCATTACAAAATTTTGATTCTCTTCGTACAAAAACACTTTTTCATAGAAATTGCATTTGCACAAGTAAATGTGGAGCTTTGCTGCTAAAGAAATTTAAAAAAAGCCACAGGAGTACAAAATGAAACTGGAGACTTGACACTGAGCAAATGGAACGAAACTGTGTATACCCATAAAGAGTAGAAGTGAGGTGTATTTACGGCAGTAGTGAAAATCCAGTCCGTAGATATATAAATAAGTTTCATAAATAAAACAATAAATATTTTGAATAAATAGAGTTTGTGTGTTGTGTGATTGCTGTGAATTTAGGTTTGGTGAGCCGTGCCCACGCCATTCCAAGGTTCCTCCTTATTGACATAAAGGGTGTGTACTTCTATAGAATCCTCTTTAAGTGACTACTGGCTCATACATGGACATAAACAGCTCACTATATTGGCCCTACTCCTGCATTCACTGCTTGTACTTCACCATATAATCCACCTCTAAAAATGATCCCAACCCCCCCTACATTAAAGACTAAAAGTGTTAGTACTCTGAAACACAAATAAATTATATCACTTATTGCCTGATGGATGATATACAGTATATCCATTTTGATGTCGATCAATATCATATGTGACTAAGCAATGCCTCTCTGTACATTTTGGGAGCAACCAAGCTCACTTCAGGGCTTCAGGTTTAATTTAGTCAAGAGCCCGTGCAGACACTCTATTCAGCACATTTGAAAGTAAGCAATCCTTTACAAACTCTTCTCCCAGCTCCTCCGGTTAGCATCTATACATGTTGATTAGCTCATCACCTCTGAGATGCTCTTGGTGCTGCTCGACCAGCCTCTTTTGAGCTGTGCGATGAAAGACTGACTGAGCAGCAGCTAAAGATAGGTCCAATTCCTTTCTTTTTTGAGGGACCATTTTGTCCCGGCTTAAATATATTTCCAGACTCTCTCTCTCTTCAACTCTTGGGTTTTGAAAATTCTTGCACCTGTAGTTTGCCGCTTTGCCAAGGTGGTAAGAGTAATGAGGTAACTCGCTGAAATTTCACCCAGGTTCAATTTATTTCCACAGGAAATATTGTTGAATCTCTTATCCCTAGCTATTTATAAAGAAACAAGAAAGACATTCTATCAATATACTCCCAAACACCTCTGCTCTACCCTCGAAATAACCCAAATGTCAATCATTACAACCTACTGCCCCCCCTTACCATTTACCCCCACCCTTTCCCCCAGTGTCTCTGCACACCTCCTCACTGCAGGAGAGAGGGTGAAAAAGTGATTGAGATTCCCATTTTAGGCCATGGTCTCTTTCCCTGGCAGTCTGCGGTCGTTGAAGGTGTGCATGTTGATGACCTCCTCCGTTTTCACCATAACAGGCGGCTGGGGCTTGTGTTTCAGCCGGCGCTGGCACTTGAGGGAAACCCGCAGCTCGTCCACCATGGCACTGCAGAAGGACCTCTGCAGAAGCAAATAGAAAAAGGAGAACAGAATGGGTTTCAGACCGCTTCTCCTTTCCAAATGTTATGGGCAAGAGAACAAGCCTGTTCTCCCTGTGGGCAGCCTTGTTTTGAAGCCTTCCCCCTTTACCACCTGGCTCAGGGCTGCCACAAGGGAAAATGGTTACATATACAGCGCAGCAGGCTGGGAATGGAGGGACTGCTAGATGGGAACAGGGGAAGATGTAGGATGGAGGGAGGTGCAGGTCCATAGGCTGTGTAGTAGAGTGTAAAGGCATGTTATTACTCAACATAGTGTCAGAATACATCAGTGGTGAATTTGTGGTTGTTGCTGCTCATGCAAGGCTTTTTATGCATACATAATACTTGCACTACAAGATCCACACTTATATACTCTCAAACTGCTGTACATAATTACTCTGTAATGTTCAAGAAATTTCATATTCAATGTAATTTTAGTTTTAAGGTGTTATTTAGATACTTTATATTGGTATATATTGGCTTTTTTGTCTACGTTAGGGATGTGTCGATCATGAGCGAATTGTTCATTTGAACTACTCTGATATGAACTATTAGTAACAAGTTGACCGTAGGCCATGCGTGGACAACAATAATAATGCATGAGTTTGGTTTTTCTCACGTAGCAGCTGACTGTTATTTTAAGATTCTTTCTTTCTATACTACCTGCACACGGTACACACTTTGGTTAGGCTATGGTTAGGGAATAATTGTGGTCATAGCATATACAGTATAAGGTAAGTGAAACACTATGGTCCTGCTTACATTTACTGGAATAATGCATGTCCTGTAATTGGACAGACCCATATAGGCACACTACTACTACTCACCAAGTTTTGAGGTGCAGAATGTCATTGTCATTCCTAATGATACTGGTCTGTTCTTCTTGTACATACAGATATGCACAGCAATAGGCACAGACATGCTGGGGCTACTGTAGCATGACAGTAGTGCCTTCTTCTACTGATGCAAAGCATGAGCGGTCCTTTCTTAAATACACCATGTTTAGTGGTTGCACTCCACTCCAAAGTGCATTGGGTTAATATATAAAGTAATAAATAAAGTAGTGTCAGCCTGTAATTCCTTTTTGTTCCTTAATATTTTCCTTGTTGCTGCTAACTCCAGCTCTTGGACAGAGAATAGTGTAGCCAGAAGGTGAAGGAGAAATGTAGATATCAACCAATTGGAGTTAATAGTGTTGCTTCCCACTGCCAGCTGTATTCAGCTTACCAAGTATTCAACACGGTTTTAAGCACAAACTACTTAGCCGCAAACAATGTCAATTTTTTTCAGTGTGACAGTGCTGTCTTTGATGTACTGTATCTCCATGTGACATCATATCATGTAGTGTGGACATGACATTTTTTTCCACAGGGAAAATCTAATTACACCACCATACAACACAGGTGGTGTTCTTATATAAGTGTTAATATATATAAAATTAAGTATTTTTGTATGCTTTGGATCCAGTAGTTTTACCTAATGTCAGTATGCTATTGAAATCAACAGTCAAGAGAGGCTTAATGGTTGTTGGGTTTGTGAAAGTACAGGTGGGTTGATGTGAAATGAATGATAATTAATAGGGAAGGATATTTCCAGCAACAATACATACCATGCATTATCCTTCAATGGTTATGTAATTCCAAAACTGTTAAAAGTGAATGTTGAAAAGTACATTTGTTTTATGATTTATGTAATGACTCTATGATTAAGGTTTGGTTTGGTTAAGGCACAAAAATGACTTTGTTAGGGTTGAAGAAACATTGTGGTTTGGGTTTAAATGATTTCTTTAAATTAAAGTCAGAGGGTTTGTTGACTCATCCATCCAACCTGAACCTCCTCCCTTGTGGCGCAATATAACGTCACCTGACTTTGTCACCACAGCCAGTAAAATCAAACATAGGTTCATGTTTACAATGCTTCTGCCTCTGATTCATGTGGAGCATGAGGTTTAATGTCTTGCTGCAATTCAAGAGGCCCTTTTTAATTACAGTTAATATAACTGGTTGGTAAGTACTAATCAGGCTTCTGCATCAACTGTAATAAATTCCAGGAGTGCATACAGAGTCTTTTCCCCAGAGGGGATAAGACACTTGTGTGTGTTCCAGCCCCACTTTGTAACTTAACTTGATCAAACAGCTGGATTTCTACAGATTTCCATTTAAATATTGCCATGCGCAGCTTTATCCACATACTGTGATTATCAAACCATAGCTGAACATCTGGACACCATAACAAACAATTTCACTGTATGGAGCCTTACTGGATATGAATTACATGAATATGTAATAAATGCAAGGATTCATGCATAATTGAATGATTAAATGTATCCACATACTGTGCAACCCACTGCTGGGAAACTGATCCTCAAAAGGATTGTTATAGTTGTGATGTTCAGACAACTAAGTCTAAAATCTTTCCATTTCCTTGTCTGTTTTTAACAATTTTGCATGTAGAATTCAAACTTAAAGATATGTTACTGGCATTAAAAACATCAACATAAAAAAAAAGTCTAACAAAACATCTACAGTGAATGGTTTCCTGTGAATGTGCGGACATTGGCCTTAGCTGACGTTAGATTCCTGGACTGAATTCTTATTATATATAATTGTACGACTTTGTGTTTTTTTTATTACGAAATGTTTTTGCCTAATTTGTTTTGAAAGATTGCTGCATGATTATGTTCTTTGGTTATGTTTTTTTCTGGTCCATGAAAGGCTATGTCCTTGGTGGTGGATGTACAAAAAGCAGGACACCTCATACTCAGTTTTGCGTGTTTAGGCTTATGCCACAAAAAGTGTAGAGGTTTGGTTTAGGCACTGTTAAGTCTTTCAGTATTCAACCAAGCCAATGATTTTTACTTAAGCTTAACCAAGTTACCTAAACATAACCATAAAAATGTTAATAATAGGGCTCCCTGGTGGACCATGTACTGCACCATTCAGACAGGAACCTTCGTTACATGTCATTCCTCATCTCGCACTCCAGATATTTCTATGCCATCTCCCTGTTGTCATCGGTCTAATAAAGGCATAAAGTGTTTTGCAGGTATATCCAATATGAACATGTTGCAACTTTTGATACAGTCATTAAAAGTATACATTCTTATTTTTTAGGAGACTGTTGTTGTTGTACAATATTTTTGTTGCTGTCAGTGTTACATTTTTCAGAATTTCATTGCCAGTGTCTAAGTTTAGTAAAAACGCCTGTGATTACAAATGCTGAGTGTGGCTCTATAGAATTGTGCATTTAAAGGTCTTTCCACTGAGAAACCAACGCTGTAACTAGATAAGAACACTGATATTGGATAATTCAGGAAACATCCTGGGTTATGTTCAAGTTCAAGTTCAACAGCTAATATATATATATTGACAAACCGTAGATATTGGCCAGTTCTGTAAAACCCCAGATTGCATTTAATGACTTTCAGCCATGCTATACAAATATATATAATAAAGCAGCTAGAATACTTGGTCAGGGTTAGTAAAATATTATGGTTACAGTCTTCATACAGTCTTGTGTTCTACAATATAGATATGGTTAAGGTATGGTTAAGGTTAAACTGCTACAGAGCCAACAGGTCTGTAGGCAATGCAGTAATTATGGCGCTCCGCTTCATCCTTCTGCATCTGGACTCTTAAGGAAACTATGACAGGATCCGGTTTGTGAACCAGCTCTGCTTTTAATACTATCATCCTGGCTCTGCTGCAGGACAAGCTGTCCCAGCTGACTGTGCCTGACTCCACCTGCAGATGGATCATAGGATTCTTGTCTGACAGAAGGCAGCATGTGAAGCTGGGGTAACACATCTCTGACTCCTAGTCTATCAGCACCAGATCCCCCCAGGGCTGGAACTTTTCCCCTCTACTTTTCTCCCTGTACACCAACAGCTGCACCTCTGGTCATCAGTCCATCAAGCTCCTGAAGTTCGTGGATTACATCACCCTCACTGTGGTCATCTCTGGTGGGGATGAGTCTGCCTACAGATTGACCATCTGGTCACCTTGTGCAGTTGGTTTAACTTGGAGCTTAACGCTCTAAAACCAATGGAGATGGTAGTTGATATCAGGAAGATATCTTGCCCCCATCACCCGAGTGCCTCCCCAGTCATCACCGTGGATCATCAGCCAGGACCTCAAGTTGAAAATCAGCTGCCTCACCAAGAAAGCCCAGCAGAGGATGTACTTCCTGCAGCTATAACCTTCAACCTGCCACAGACAATGATGGTGCACTTCTACATCGCCTTGTCCATCCTCACCTCCTCCATCACCATCTGTTACGGGCCGACTGCAGCATATCATTCACTCCACAGAGAAGGTGATTGGCTGTGATCTGCCATCCTTTCAGCATGCCTCCAGGAGCCTGACGATTGTAAATTGCACGCCTTCAACACGTCATCAGTAAAAACATCTTAACCCTACTATGCTAACAGAAAAAAAAAAAAAAAGTCTCTTAAAGTGGATTTTTCTTCACCTGTACCAAACATTGTATTTGTGTTAATCTGTTAATTTGGTGGATAGCTGATGGTCAGAGGAAATGGTCTGGATCACCAGGGAGTTATGCGTTAAGCAGATTAATGATAGTAAGAAGGAACAGTGTGCTTTGTGGAGTGATTCACATAAACACCCACTCGGAAACACAAGACACTAGCTAAATCTCAGTCATACAAGACTGCACAGAACAAAATCTATGCGCAAACACAAACCTGACAGGCATCTCCACATGAGCGTAAACACAATCTCAGTGAGCATGCTGGGTTCTACAGGCCCATAGAACATCATCACTTATTGATGCACATTGTATCTCATCAGACTGGAATTCCGTGTTGCTGCATGCCCAATTAAACTGCTGCTTCTTCACATTCTCTCCTCTTTTCTCATAAGCTACCATGGCATCTGCAAATACTGTGTGAAACAACACCAGCAGCTGGGAATGTGGCAGTCCTGCTCCTGGAGATGCCACAAGGGAAAGCTATTGTGTGTGCTGCCAGCTAAAAGGAGTTTGATATTGTGATGAACAAAAAAGTTAAGTTGTATGAGTAGTGTGGCCCAGTGTATACTTATCCTTATTATATTTACCTGCAAGTGAGAAGGACTGTGGATAACAGGACAGTGACTGGTTTTGGTATTTGAGGACTTTTAGTCTGTATTATAACCACTCAGAGTCTACTTCAGGCATGTACCCAAAGGTCAGGCCTATCCTTACTATTAATCTTCCTCTGTGACCATTGACAATGCCATTCATGGACAACCAAGAGTGGAAATGCCACAGAATATTTACATATTCCAATGATATTGATTCAGATGAGACATTATAGCATTTAAACATCAAAAAATACATACCACAAGTGATTGTGAGACATTATTACAATTACAGTAGATTGTCTGTCATTGTCCTACAATTTACTGCAATCTACTTTATTCTTCTATTTCATTCTTTATAAAATATCTTTAAAAATGTGGAAATCTAAAGAATCACTAACAAATAATCCTAAACTAATAATGTTTGCTAATTACTATTAAAATCACTATTATATAATCATTAAATATAATAGTGCTACTGGTTTGAAACAATATTAACAATAGTTAAAAGTCATCACATTTAGGTCTGACAATCATCTGTAGATATTAAAATGCTACATTTAGATATTTTCATTTTGCAGTATAGTATAGAATAGTGCTAATACAACTATGTTACACCTGCAGCCAACACATCTACAAATAGATATTTTTTCACATGTAGTGTCCCTGCTGATTGTCTAAGCCACTCTGAAACAGGCTTTTCATAGCTATTGATTTTTCCTGTTGTAAAATTAAATGGCATGGCAGTGTTTTTGCCAGTAACAGCCATATAGCTCCAGGATTTGGGGAACACTGGGCCCACTCTGCTCGCACTCAGGGGACACATTGCCATCATGGCTGCCTGCTGGTGGCGTGTTGGATTGATGGCGGCTGCTTAGGGTCATTGGATTACAGACTTTTTATGATGCTCAACAATCAGGCGCAGCTGTACCAGCGCATAGCACTGTGGGATAGCTCTGGGGAAGGGCCTGCCCACTTTGAGGAGAATGGAAAGGTCATAAATCTAATGCTGAGAGCAGACATTGAAAGGAAAATGGTGCATTTAGTCCATGCGATTGTACATATGAATAATGGTTAATAAAACTGTATATCATGAAGACATTTCCAGGGGGATATTATTGGTGCAGTAATCCAAAATAAATCAGACAAAGATAATTTATGGCTTACATGTTTAGCAGGTATATATTAATTTGGAAGAGACTCAATCTAAAAAGAACTTGTTGGTCTATTCTTCAGTTTGTTATAAATCCAACATATAAAGGCCCCTCACCTGTGAGAGTGAACTAATGGGCTCCGTTTAGCTTGAATGGAGGAGAAACAGATGTGAAGCTGTGATGCAGATGGGATGGGGCACGGCTGCGCTGTAATCCTCAGTTTACTCTGCGTCTCTGGCCCCCGATGGGCAGTAAATGATTAGCTGCTTTGAGGGTTTGCCTAATCTGTGGGCTCCTCCGAGCTGTCATCCACATTTGGTGCAGTGCAGTCTGCATTTTGCTTGGTGCATGAGCTGTGTTGTATTGTTGTCCCCATGTTTCTTGCTATTTCTGTGTGCACGTCCACCTTAATGAATACTTTCTGGTTGTGTGAGCATGAAGAAGAATTCAACAACTGAAAAATCTGTGAGAAATTTAGACCATGTCCACACAAAAGGCCAAGTCCATTATTTTTCTCTGCAGGACTATTAGTGGAATAAAGTGTTCTTCAACTCTAAGTGTATTGCATTATTCAGACACTGGTACTATGAGATGAATATGTGTTTATGAATGAAATTCATGCATGTATTCTTGCAATTCCCAAACTTCAGTATCAGCTTGTGATTCCTTTCACTCTTGATACTTTTCTCCTCAGTAGTGAGTGGATCATCACTACCTGATTAGAGCATTTTCATTCTGTTTAATATTGCAAAACTTCAAAATTAATTTAAAAAAAGCATGTGGAATGACAAGATTCTTACAAATGTGTGTGAAAAATGTGCATCAGTGCAAAATCTTGTGCTCATCCACACTAAGCAGGTGTTTTTCACAGTCACAGTGGATACATCTGAAACCTTAAAAGAGGCCAAGTGCTACAAAGACTGACATGCTTATTTGTTTAACCCATTAACCTGGCAGATTGGAGTTATATTTACTTTATCTCTGTATTGTTATATTTCTCACGTATTTGATTGGCCAATACAGCGCCTTGAATGACAAAAGTTGATGACCCTGTGTTTTTTTTCTTGGAGTCTTCTGCATCAGCATCCCTACGCTGTGTTGCCGAAATGGCTCCATTCTAATAAATGAGGGGGCTTGAATAAAAGAGCTCCTAGTACCGTATCACCCTACTAGAGCACTGCGCTCTCAGAATGCAGGTTCCTTGTGGTTCCTAGAGTCTAGATTCTATGCACTTTATGTAAAGCTCTTATTTGGAAGTCGCTTTGGATGAAAGCGTCTGCTAAATGCCTAAATGTAATGTAATGTAACCAGCTTCCAGTTTGTTTACGGGAAGCAGACCTCCCATTCAAGAGTAGGCTTAAGACTTTCCTCTTTGATAAAGCTTATAGTAGGGCTGACTCAGGTGAACCCTGAGCCACCCCTGTTATGCTGCTATAGGCCTAGACTAGTTAAAAGGGAGTTTTTCCTTGCCATTGTCGCCTAGTGCTGCTCATTGGGTCTTTGTGTGTGTGGAAGTTGGTCTCGACCTGCTCCACGCGATAGAGTGCCCTGAGATAACTTTGTTGTGATATGGCGCTATATAAATAAAATTGAATTGAATACTTTAAGATAAATATTGTATATGCATCTTAACTACAAACAGCACAAATATACTACTGTGCTTTACGGCCTTATGTTTGAATGATGTTCGATTATTGCATCTTTTTAGGAGAATATTGACAATATACAAAAATATAGCTAACCCCCCCCGCAAAAACATACAGAGGACTTTGAAGAGTGTATTCCAGAGTTTTCCCTGCAGACGTCCTCTCAAGCTGCACGCTGCAGTAGCTTCTTTGTAGCCAGAGAGGCGAAATACGGGGCAAAGGCAACTCAAAGCACATTAGACTGTGGCAAAGGGGGTGATAAGTGGCAGTAAATGCTTGTATGTAGCAATGGGAAAGTGTCCTGCGTTTGACATTCAAGTCAAGACATTTTAGCAGTACCTTGCAAACGTAGAAATCAATTTGGGGTACCTTTCAGAAAAGTAAAATTGTTACATGTTAATCTGACAGCAGTAGCCTATGTGCTCCTACATAACTAACTAATAACTAACATAATAACTAACCTAACTGCGTCGAGGCTAGACCGTACATTTTATCTTATCTCGTGTTCTCAGTGTCAAATGGCCTTAAATATATTCGACAGTCAAGATACCAGGGTATCACAAATACCTACAATACTTCAGTAATGCTCACGTATGCTGCTTTACTTCCTACCACTGATTAGAAGCAGCAGAAGCGTTTGTTGTGCTTGTAGAAATTAGAAGTTTCGAATTTACTCATTTTTGAGGAGCACCTGAAGGCAGCGCGCTACTCCACTGGTACATCCGGGATATTCAGCAGTTTCACATGTCAGTTGGTTCAGCTGTCAAGACTTTCCTGCATGTTAAGAGGCTGTGGCAGCTACTCTGGTTCTAACCACATCTTTCGAGAGAAGAGATGGTAATATAATTCACACCCCAGCACACTGGTTGTCTTAACAGCCTGCTGTAAAATTTGCCAGCGAGCTGATTTAGCTTGTATTTGGTTCTATGGTAGCTAGTGTGCAATGAGAGCTAGTGTGCTAATGCTAGCTAGCTAGCTTACGCTTGCTGCAACACTGACAGGTGGTGAAGTTTAGCTAAATTTAGCACGATAGCCATTTGCTAACATTCATTCATTTTGCAGGGGCTTTCAACACATCCTATGTTTAACGTTGAAAAACTTTGTTAATATCTTGCTACTGTTAGCTTTTTATCATGGTATGTGACTTAGCTGGGACCTGTTTTTGAAACTTTCTTGGGTCTTGCATGCCGAGTCAACATGAAATACAGTCTTGACTGACCGTCACAGTTGTAAGCAATGCACTCCTACTCCCTGACCGGCTGTGATGCATTACCTACTGACACATAACCGTAACTGTTTTCATGTGCAAGATGGGAGTTTCAGAGTTGGATCACGTACTTAAACATGTATGTATTTGCTCTTATAGGCCCTGATGGGAATTCAGCTGGTGGTCAGCTTGCTGGCCGCCAGCTTAATGCAGAGGATGGCTCCACATTGCTCATTTGCACGCTGGCTCCTCTGCAATGGCAGGTATTGTTACCCTTACAATCAGGTTATACATCACGTATAATGTGTATATGTATATACATTATGTATAATGTATAACATATACGGTGTGTATACACATATGTGCTTGTCATTCCTTGCAGTCTACACTTATGCTTTGCACTGTTTACACACATGTGCCTGTCATTCCTTCCAGTTTGTTCCGGTTCAAACACCCGTCAGAAGGAGAGCTGTGTGCACTGGCGGGGAAGCAGATGCCCAAACAGACCAGGAGAGACAGGTGGGAGTTGGGGGAGGGTCTGTTACTGCAGAAAAGAGTCACATCAAAGTAATGCTACCCAGAGGAAGAAACTGCACTCTGTGCACTCTGTGAAATAAAGCTATGGAGTTGTACCTTTCGTTGCCAGTGCTGTACTTTACTTCTGAGTAAAATAATGGCTACCTCTTACAAGCTGGTCTTTGTGTTTGGGTCTGTTTTTCTTGTAAAACTTAATAACAGAAGACATTTATTTTTTATTTTTTTAACATGGTCATATGTTATCTTTGTTTGATTTCTAGGAGACAGAATGGGGAGAGCAAGCCTCTGACTGTGCCCAAAGACATCGACCTTCACCTGGATAAAGCTCCAGTCAACGCCATGGACGCTCTCGGTAAAACAAACATTCCTTTATCTACACCACAATGACGTTGTGGTGTAACGCTTCTCAGCTGTGTACTCACACCATGCATTTACAGTACTAACAGTTTTGATCAGTAGGTGGAGCACAAAATAATCTTCTGAGCCTACTAATGTTTGTTTTGTTGGTTTGTTCTTGTTTTTACATTCAGTGCTGCGGTTCTTCCTGGAGTACCAGTGGCTGGTAGATTTTGCAGTCTATACAACCGGTGTCTTCCTGTTCACTGAGTGTTACTACAGTGTTGTAGATGCCAGCAAAGAAGTCAATATCGGAGCCATCTGGTGTGTCCTGACTGTTCTCTTCGGCCTGTATCCTTCAACTCAAGCAGCAGGTCACATTAGCTATATTGTAACCTGTTATTATATATAAACTCAATAATACTAAAGATAAAGAATCCTTACTAAGATATATTGAGTCTCGGACTGGCTGAATGTTATTTGTTCCTCTTGGTGGTTTCCATTTAACCCACAACCCTCAGAAAGACCCTTCACACTCTGATGAGCCACTACTTCCGCTCTGAAGAGGGCGGCGAGCGCTCGGTGTGCCTGGCCTTTGGCTTCCTGTCTCTGCTCGTGGCCATGCTGGTGCTGGTGGTCAGAGAGGACTACCTGGAGTTCGGCCTGGAGTCTGGCTTTTCCAACCTCTTTGACAACCTGGAGGTCTTTGCCAAACAGCAGGGCTACGCTGATTGGTCGTAAGTATCTGTCCCTGCGAAGACAACTTCTAACTGAAATACTACTTTGTTGTCTTAGAGGGAGTTAATTTAATATTGATTGACATTAGATTATGTATTAAGAGACAGCACCTTGGTTAAGTACTGCACATGAGCTGGTCTTTAATTGACAAATATCTGTGCTAATCTCTGGTTGTTGTTCGAACTCCCTTCAGAATCCCAGTGACCAAGCTGACAGTGAAGCTCGGTCTGGCTGCTGTCTGTGCTTACATTGGTGCGCTCCTGGCCTTCCCCGGCCTGCGACTGGCTCAGACTCATCTAGATGCTGTACAGATGAACTCGGACCGCCCCCTCATCCAGTAAGAAGTGATAAATACTGCAACAAACGATGTACTCCATGCCTTATTACAAAGATTACATCAGCAGTATCTCTAATGTTTCCTGCAGGATTCTGCTGCACATGAGTTTCCTGTCTCCTGTCATTGTGTTGGTTCTATGGGTGAAACCTATTGCAAGGGATTTCCTGGCCAATGCACCTATGGGGAAGACCTCTGTCACAATGTGAGTGTACTTTTTTGTAGTATTTTTGATTATTTTATCCGCTACAGCTAATCTCTCAGAATGCAGAAACGTTGGCCAGCAATGCAAGATATCCACCAAATGGCACATGGGTGACTCCTGGCCAGTTCTGACCTGTTCTCATCCTCATAATCTCGTGCTTTGCTTGCAGAGTTTCCAGTGCAGCATTTGACAGCATGCGCCTGTGGATCATCGTGGTGTTGTGTGTGCTGCGGCTGGGACTGACTCGCTACCACATGCAGGCCTACCTCAATTTGGCTCAGAAGTGGGTGGAGCAGATGAAGAAGGAGGCGGGACGTATTGCTGCCATTGACATTCAGAGAAAGGTCAGATATTTGACAATCAACGAAGGGTGGAATTTTTGTCCAGAATTCAGGATTTTTGAAATAAAAAAAAAAGGAAACTTTTACTGGGCAATAGTAAACTCCTGCTAACTGTGTGTGGAGTGCAAACTAAAAATAAATGTGCTGTTTTTTAGGTCACTCGTATCTTTTGCTACCTGACTGTAGTTACGCTCCAGTATCTGCTTCCTATTCTTCTCATCCTCTTCTCCACACTTGCACTCAAGGCACTAGGTAAGTAAAATACCCCCACCATCTACAGGACCACTGCACTTGACCTTTGTGTTTGTACTTTTTCCCCCAACCATCCAAATGTATTATAGGAATAGTTTGACATTTTGTGAAATGTGTGTATTCGCTCTCTTGCTCAGAACTAAATGGAATGACATTACTCTCATATCCATCTGTTTTAAATATGAAGCTACACCCAGGAGCCGGCTGGCTTAGACAGCTACTGCTTCAGGCCAAAATCAGTCCCACAAAAAAACACCTGTAATTACACTTCAGGTTTGGTATGGATTAAACAATTAAGATATATACCATGTTAGTAAGTACAGTACAGTGCGACAACTGTTGTTATGCTAACTTGCATAACTAACTAGCTGCTGGCTGTGGATGACCACAGCCAGCAGCTAGTTAGTTATGCATTTTTACTGGACAGATATGAGAGTGGTAAAACATATTTCCCAAGATGTCAAGCTATTTATGTCACATTGAGATATTTGCAGCTACAATGTAGTTAAATGTTAGAAACATCCATATTAAATGTCAAGTTGTAGTGTCATGAAACAGAACAAGAAATTATTTCTTTCAAGGACCTACTTTCTTACTTTTCCCTCTAAATATTGACTGATCTCTACCGTTCTTGTAGGGGACTTCTCGTGGGGAACTGGTGCAGAGCGCCCCCCCGGGGAGACACCAGCACTGGTGATGCCCACAGCAGCACCAGTGCTGCCCGGCGGTCTCGACGAAGATGAAGAGGGGATGGAGGACATGGAGGAGGACATCCAGACCACAGTGGCTCACCTTTTAGAGGCCTTCACAGCGCTGCGCTCCGTACTCACTCCACTTTTCTTCCGGGGTTTCTTCGCCTTCCTCACGTGGTGGGTGGCTGCCTGCCAGGTCATCAGCTCTCTGTTTGGTATCTACTTCCACCAGTACCTCATGCATAACTAACTGAGGAAAACACAGTGCCGTACTGTTCTACCTGCACTGCCGTCCTCAGATGTTGTTATGCTGTTGTAAAGGAGAGCTGCAGACAGCAAAGGGGGCATTTCATTAAAACACAACTGCAGACAGGAGTTTTGATCAAGGTTTGTTAAGAGTAGACGAGAGATGGGCACTGTCTGTTGCAATATTGGTAACCTTTTTGCCCTTATGACTTTTTGCAACCAGCAGGCTACTGGTATTAATAACACAAATGTACAGAGAGAACTGGGAACTGTATCACAAGGGCTCTCAATGGGTCACCTGACTTCACTGAGTCCAACATTTGCAATCTTTGACAACCGGTATCATTAAGCTGGTTATCAACCGGCTCAGTTTACTCTGGGGTTTACTGATCCAGCCACAGGTGCGCTCACGTCAAAGAGCCACAGTTTTTAATTACATGTAACATCAAAAGAACAATGAGTGGAGAACTTAATGTGACAGTGATAACCACAGTGAAATTAGGATATTTTGGTAGCAAAAGGTGAGAATAGAGTAGTAGCAAGTACAAGAAGATTATTTCCAACGTTTTCAACTAAGTAAGTGTAAGAATTTTGCCTTTTTAGATATGTTTGGCATATTTAACAAGTGCAAAATTACAGTAATATGTAGCTTAATAGCCATTAGGCTGTTAATGTTGTAATCTGTTTACCGTACTTTCCGGACTATTGAGCGCACCTGTATATAAGCCATAGCCTCTGAATTGACGCGCAAAATGACTGATCTGAAGAATTTAGTGTGAGTGCGTTTGAGTTACGGTGATTCAAACGGTTCCATCGGTCCACTGTGACCTGTTCGGTAATTTCATTGGTTTGGTGTGAAGAGCATAAATGTATTGGCGGCATGACAGCGTGAAAAAAGTAGCGGCTTATAGTCCGGAAATTACGGTAGTTCTCTTAATAAGCAAAGTAATTCTAAATTTATATATTTCTCTTTATTACTTGTTGCTTTAATGTAAAGTCAATACGTTAGTCCATGTTGAGATTGTGTAGAAATGCTGACTCAGTTTTTCCCAGTGACCTGTTTGGTCGGTGGCCGGGCTGTTGGCTGTTTTCATCTGACCCTCTGAAGTTGACCCGCTCTGGAGCAGGTTAGTCTTGCAGCATGGGTTCCCATGATGATCTACCCCAGTGAAAAGTGAGCCAGCTTTGTGAGACCGGACAACAAGAGTTAAGTCCACAGACACCCAGCAAACCCACTGAACGCGCCTTGTGATACAGGCCCCATGTCATCTTCCAGCTACTTACGTATCTATGCCATTGTTACCTAGAACTTTGTTAAATGCTGCATATAAGATGTTTAATTGGTTTCAGGATAGGTATTAGTACTGAATCCCTGTGTAGATGAGACGTTTTATTTTTGTGAGGGACTCTGTCCCCCTTAAGGAACCGATTCAAGAGTGCTAAATGGTTTTTGTTATCTTTTTCTGATGTAACGTTTTGATTGCAACTAAGTAGTATAACTCAGATCCATCCTGTTGAACTGAATGCAGTTGAAGGTGAATCTGTGGCTGTGGCCGTGTATTAGCAAAGAACTGGTGAGATGTTTCTTTTATCTAAAGAGTTTCTTTCATAATTCCTAAGTGCCTGGGAGCTCAGGGGTTTTGAGTGGATTTTAAAATCTCCTTTCTCCTTGATTATGTGTATTTAGAATTAATAGATCTGTTGATGGATAAAATGGACACTCCGAACACATTTCAGTTTTTCCTTTTTGTTTTCAAACACTATTCACTGGCAACATTTTTAGTTGCAGTGTCTTAATTAGCAAAACCGTTTTTTTGTTTAATTACATTAGATTAATCAAAGCCTACTTATTTATTTATTTATGATACATTGCCTCAAATAACCTTTATTATTTAGAAATGATACAGATGCTGTATTTCTGTACAATTTTTGTATTCTGTTGGTGGCAGTTTAAGGTTTTTAGTGTGTGTTTTTTAGATGATGTATTGAAATGAAATGCTCTGAAATCATTATACTGTGAAGTTCATATGAAAATGTCGCTTTTTGAGATCTTCTGAATGCATGGCGTGCAAACTTTTGGCTGTAACCTGACTTTTTTTGTTTGTGTGGCTCAATAAAACATTATTTTCATTCTCATGCCAGTTTGATGTTCCCACTTAAATCTGCTTTCCCTCGAGGAGCGTGGGAGATACTGCCGATTAAAGCATTTCCTTTTAAAAACTGCTGCTCCGAATTAACAAAAGGCATCATACATGACAATGGAGTGTCTCGCCGCTGTGCTGGGTCCTGAACTCTGACCCCCAACCTCCTGAGAAGATCATTCTTTAATCACTGATAATTACTATGAACCTGATGCCCCTCAAGACTCTGAGAAGGAATATTGTTTGTGGATGCTCAACTTACATTTCCTGGAAATCTTCCAGATTCTCAACATTTTTCTCAGTGCAGCCTAAAAACATTCAAACTAGATTTATATGTTTATGAAAGCATTCACATTTACAAGCAAGTTGTGTAACAACAGTAAAGAAACGTGACCTCACCATAGCGAGACTGGAGAGGCTCTTTGTCTGAAAGTCTACATGATTTATTGGTGATATCATTTGTCTTCCACGTCCAATCAAAAGCCACAAAGCTTCTCTAATTTAGGGAGGGACGGCCACCTCGTCTTTTTATGGTCGCTGGGACGTGCTTCACTGGAGAATATCAACAATCACAAAGCCACTGCGAAGTGAAGACATTTGGGAGGGTACCAGCTAACAATCCTGACATGCCATATTTTATGGCCGTTAGAGATTTAGCATTGGAATGATGGGTATCAGTAGTATTAAATGCTTTTCTTGACATTGATTACAGGAAACTTCTAGGGAAAATGTTTCCGTTATTGTTAGACAACATGATGGAGGAGTATAATTTGAGCTTTGCAAGTTGCGAATTTGTAAGAAGCATCCTAACCTAGCATGACTAGTGGAGCAGTGTTCCTCTCCGAGCCTGTGGCAAGTCTGTGGGAGCGTCCGGCCTAATGAACTGAAAGCTGACATGGTTGACATATCTATATAATCACATTAATTATGTGCATCTGTGCTGGAGGCTTCAGGGCCCCTCAGTCTGATCTGCGGACTGCAGCGGGCCAAGTCGGGCAGCCATGGCCGTGGTTACTATAGAAACCAGGATGTGTGTAAGTGTGTGCGCAGGACCCAGACATGCCCTGCAGACTGGGCCAGCCTGGTCCCAGGGGAGCAGACCAGACATGACCCCAGTGAGAGTCTCTTTTCATTTAGGGAGCAGAGACGACAGAGAAGGACCGAAGCTCGACTCTTGCCTTTAGTTGAAATGCTCCATAGTGGTAGCATATGGAAACGTACTGGCATAGTTAATGTGAAACAACATGCTGGAGAGATGAGCCTTTTTGTGCCGAATGTATGTTTTGAAGACATAAAGGTCTCCAGGCTTTTAAGTGGTCCATTCTTGTTCCTCTCGTTTAATGGCTGCGTGGGGAGCTGCCTGACAGGGGCCAGACATGATAATGAGGGAGTGTGTGTGTTCAAAAGATGGAACGGAGGTGAATAAGACTAAATAAATGGACACATGAAAGCTTGATAGCTACGCAGAGGGCGGCATTTTATCTGTCTTCAGATTGAATGTACATGAAAAAACAGTGGAAACAAAATCCCTTTTTTCTCTCAAAAGAAAGATAATAAACTAAATGTCCTTTGTAGGAGAAAAAAGCAGGCCAATGCAAACGTACAAATCCAACCGTTTTTTATTTAAAAGGAATCACAACAAATATCCAATAAAAATCCGTCTCTGGTCTGTTAGTGAAGCATTCAGCAAACATATAAAAACTCAACCCAAAACATCAGAATACTGATTATTTGGTTTTTCATGCTGATATTAATCCACTTAACTGCATAAAAATGAAAAAAGAGCTAATTCCACAGCAGCACTTGAACTTGAAGACCTGCACCGGCCGGCTCACTGAATTTCTGCAGAGTTTGTCATGAAGTATTTGCTAAATGTCTTCAGGGTAAACCACTGAACCTTCAGACTGATAAGATGATTAATCACCAATAGTTTAGGCTGGTCTTCCCTATTCTGCACTTTCTCATTCAAATTCAAATCCAAATTTTGTGAAATAAGATGCCCCCTTGTGGACAATAAGTGGAAATTCATTCAAACCCAAATGGAGTATATTTTGTCATTTGCAGAACAAAAGTTGAATATGCAAAACTTAAACACACAGAAATCCAGTGCACAAAAATATAGTTCAAAGTACATTTACAGATGTAATGAAAAACAAACATTCCTCAATAGACATTTGTGTTTTTTATGAAATATCCTATGAAAATTTGGACAAATCCATTACAGAGTGCTTCATATATTTCAAAATCTCATAAATCAATGATGACAGTAATAATATCTATAATATGCAGTTACTAAATGAAGCCCTTCATCCAAATAATTAATACTATTTTTATATAACTTAAATCAAATTAGACCCAGTACACACACAATGTCTTTGGCTGATGCAGTATTTGATTGCAGTGCATAGGGACAATATTTATACACTTTGGTCTTTTGTTGAAGTAGACCGCCATGAAGTTTGTTATTAATAGAGTAAAGTAAAAAGAAGTAAAGATGAAACTAGAATTATTTCTAAGAATAATACAACTAATGCTCGGCTTATCCACAATTATAGTCTTACAAACAAACATAGAAACAAGTCATTTTTAAACTTCCTAAAGAAATCATCCAAGTCCCTGAGACACACAGAATTCTAAAGGGTAGATTCACATCTCTTCAAGCCCGTCTTAACACATTACCCATATGTACATTTGTACATTTGAACAGTTTTGGGTTGTAACTGTTCTTCGCATCCAGGCTGGCCCAGAAGAAATCCTCTGATTAATGTGGTTCCAATGTGCATCTTCAAAGTCCTGGCTCTGTGTAAAAATGTGTTCTTAAGTTAATCTGCAGACTAGCATGGAGCTAATATGAGGCTTCAGCAGTCTGAGACATATCAAGTGGACATCTTGCAAAGTTACAGTGTTTTCACTACAAAACTCCCTCTTCATGTTACTCTGTGAAGCACTCTGACTTGCTTCTGTATAAAATGTTGTTCTACAAATAACATACGACTACCCATCTACCAAAGCTCACAATTAAGGGGTTTGTACTAAAAAGACTACATTTACAGTTAAGGTACTTGATACGTTGCATGATTTTACTGCTTAAGACACTGAAACTACATTTTATAGTTTGTTTGCCCTGAATAAAGACTGTGAATTGTGTCCCCTATATCTTATATTAGAATTGCATTATGAAGGGATCTTCTATCAATCAATGTACATAAGGACATATCAGTATTGAAAGACTTGACAGACTTGAAAACATGTGAACTTGTCCTTTAAAATGTCCTAGTGTATTTCACAAAAGGCCATGGCTTCAGTGACAGTGATATCGAACTGGTTTTATGAGGGGAGTTCATGTCACAGATTTTGGGCTAAAGGCAAATGTGGTTTTGCAGTTTTGAAGAAATTCAGCTGGTCCCGATGTGCTGCTGTAGCTAACTTCAACAAAGTCACAAAACAAAACAAACACATTTCAAATCGTATTTTTGACCCACACAGAAAACTTAACCTAACCAAACAAAAAGCAAATGTCTGTATGCATCTGTCTGCTCATGGGATCAATCAAGTGATGCAGAGAACATTCTCCATCGCCCAGGAGAGACCAGCTCTGTGTGAGGAGACAAAGAGAGGCGTACCACTCTGGGATGATGGGGACAAATCGACCCCATCTCGCTACCTTATATGTTATATCTGTGTGGGTGTGTGTGTGTGTGTGTGTGTGTGTAAGAGAGGACTGGTTTTGATGGAAGATAGCAGATTGAATGGGAGATGGTGTTAGACTGCAGCAGCCAGCTATCTCTGCCACCCATCACTTATCTCTAACCGCCTGAGCGGCTGCCCTCCCTCCTCTTCATCTTGTGGGTAGCCAGCTTCAGGATACTCCTTCGTCCCATTGGCTGGACGGGCTTCCGGAGGGGTATGGCGAGCCGAGTTGGGGTTGCTCATTGGAGAGTGCTGCCTGAGGTGGTGTAGAGGAGGGGAGGTGGGCGAGGGCATGTGCTCAGGAGAGCTACGCTCCGATTTGATGCTGAGGTTGAGGGAGGGCAGATGTGAGGAGGTTGATGAGCAAGACTGGGAGGGGAAGGAGCACCCTCCACTGGACATCCTGGAAACAACAAGGGGAAAGACAAAAGAAATGTCTGAGTTTGAACATCACCAATTCTGTAGCTACATCTTAAGTGTGTCAGGTGCAGCTTGATGACCATTAAAATCAATGCCATTAATCTGTGCCATTAGAATCAATGAAGAGACTGTGTGGCATTTTGGATTTATCCTTCTTTTCTGTACACATAAACAACAATAAGAGACATAGAACCAGTAGAGAAACCAGATGTAACCCAAAACCATAAATGAACATGTGTACATATTTTAAGGAGAAAATTACCTACAGAATCCAGCGGCAGCACACTTCTCTCATCTTCTTTTTTTATACTTTATATTCCTTTTTAAACTTTGATTTCATTTATTTAAATTTTTTCATTTCTTTATTATTTATTTGTATCTATTTTTACTCCATTTCTTTTGATTATATTGTTCTTTTCATATATTTTCTTTTCATTTTTGTTGCTCTGTCTGACTGTTTATCATATTGTTTTGTATTCCACTTGGTGACACACCTGTTGTCAATGCTAATTTCATTGTCTTCTGAGGCCACATATATGGTTAATATGGGCTGATAATTGCCATCATTTTGAGATATGTGTATAAAATGTATAAAATTTTGTTTAAAAAAAAGTTTGTTTTCATATTTTATCCACACAGAGGTATCATATTACGCATATCCTTACTCTGGGCTTATATGATGCCCATGGGGCTCCTGAGGCGGCTGTGCTGGCTGCCAGGGGTTCACTGCTCCTCGCTGTAGACTAACAGAGTGATAAAAACCAGGTTGGCTGTACTCTGAAAAGAAAGAAAAATACATGGATATAAATTAAAAGATGGATGTTAATAAACCAGAATCAGTGAATGATTCTTCACTGTAACAAAAGTTCAACACTTGTTTGCTTTCTTGTTGAGAGTTAGATGTCATGTCTGTACGGTATGAAGCTACAGCCAGCAGCCGGTTAGCTTAGCTTAGCACAAAGACTGGAAACAGGAGGAACAGACTGGCTGCACAAATTAACATGTTCTTTCTTGTTTGTTTGCACCAGACCCGTTGTAAAATCACAACGTTTTTGCACCTCAGTTTTTGAAAATGTGCTGGAAGTCAGATTTTGTTTCCTTTGGACAGAGACAGACTAGCTGTTCCATTTCCATTATTTGTGCTAAGCTAAGCTACCTTTTCATCTGTCTTGTGTTTTACATTCATTACACTGAATTCAAATTTTCCTTATTCACCCTAATGTACTGTGATTGATAATGAACGGACATAATCTGTTTCTAGATTTAATGCCCTTTTCGATTTTGCCACTGGCAGCGATGTATTTATCTATAGCACTTGTGATTCATCACCAGCACTCATATTATTTGATA
>JAVQJD010008128.1:0-26786 GCA_036023655.1 Nannoperca australis | reverse complement strand
GGAGCAGCCCACAGTCTCGTAGTTCCTCTGCGTCCGTGGAGCTCAATTCAAGAAATGCGGCTCTGTTGACATTGAGCAGAACCTCTCGACTGCATGTCCGCTTCATGACAGGAAGACTTGACGAAAACGTACAGGGACACACGACTGATGTACAAAAAACACAGGAAAAACCACATCTGATCCGCTTTTCAAAAAATATCTTGGAAATTCAGATTTATAACTATATATAACTATATCTATTTCTAATAACATGGTTGATTACTTTCCAGGTCCCTTGGATGTTATTTTTCCTGTCCACTAATATTTTATTGTAGTATTCCTTCTTCTGTAATCTCATAATAGAGATTAGTTTATTCTTATACAACTTATATGTCTTACTTCAATTTCACTGGTTTTCAATTGTAAATACATGTATAAAGTAAATGTTTCTTTTTGCGTGCCCTTTGCCTACCTTTAGTCATCCATGGCTTTGTATATTTATCTTTCACCCAGCACTAAGTGCTATTGTCCTATTAGAAAGGCTTTATGTTCATTATAAAACCCTAAAGATGTAAACAAAAAAGTATCATAGTCGTGATTTGGATCATCAACGTACACTTCATCCCAGTTATAATTTGTAAGATCCATTTTTAAGATGTCAAATCTTTCTGATGTCCTTATTCTTACTAATTTCCATAAAGACTAACTTACACCATTTGAACATTTAACATTAAAATTATGTAAGACTACAAAATAAGATGATGAACTCAAAATTATACTCTTAAATTTGGTAGAATGAATCTGAATTGTCAAGCTCGCCATGATGTCATCAACGTTTATACTATCAATTTCTTTACAATGAAAATCTCTCTGTACATAAAATTGATCATCTTTAAATCCAAAAAATCTCTGAAGCTGACTGGTACCCTTGTATGTATGAAGTACATAATAATTTGTAAGTATTACTTTCAATGAAAGGGGTCTGCAGTGGCTGAGATGTGTCATGAAATTGCTCAAGCACCTTTTTTGAATTTAGAGCTTCCTGTTGAGCAAAAGAATGGACACAGTGACCGTTATCGTGAGGCTGTTTGACTTTGCATCTGTACGTTCAGCACATCTTCAAAAGGACCGCACAGTACTGCCTTGTGTTGATAAAACGCCGGCTCGAGTCTAACTGGCTCTTTGACGGATAATACCAAGCGATGGAGAGGGCAGGGGAAATATTTCATTCACACGAGTGCACATGCACTTACTCTTTCAGTTACTTATGTAAAACTTTCTTTTCTTCTCTTCCTTTTCCTCTGACTCTATGTCTCTCAGCCCCTTCTGTCCTCGACCATCTCTCTTTAGTGCTTTACTACAAACACATTTATACTTTATCTCTGTCCTCTTTACTTACTCTCACTGTCACCGTTCCCTTCTCTCCTTTCTTCCCACTCTCATCTCTCATCTGTGTCTGTCTAATGCCTTGCCAATCAGAGCAGCTCCATCAGCATACTGAGAGGGTTCGAGAGAGACAGGAGGGAGACAAGACAAGACAGAGCCAGGGAGACACAGTAGACACAAGAAAGCAGTGGACATCTGGAGCCTGGTTGCTAATTCATTCACAGATGATAAATGAGCCATTTTGTGCTTGCTAATGGGCGAGAGACAAACAATAAATGGATTTACTAAAATACATTTAGAGAGAAAGAGGACATTTTTCTCTGCCCTCTGAGACATTTGATCCCAAGACTGAGTTTAAAAATCAGAAAGTGATTAAGGGGAATCAGAGTGATTCAGATTGACTGACTAAGGTATTAGTTAGATAGTTTTATAGGAAAAGTTCAACATTTTGGGAAATGCACTAGAATTTATATTGTGCTTTTATCCACAGCACTTTACATTTTTTTATTTTAATCTGTACACAATATCAGAATCAGATTGTAATGTAAAAAAAACAAGCCGTTTCATTACAGTGGCATTGGAAGGCATTAAGGCTATTAAGGCTAAACTGTTACACCATGCAACTCCCCAAAAACCACAAATTATCATACTGAAAGGGCCAGGGTAGCCATCACATCCCAGCACTAGCTTCATATTCAAAGGAATAGTTTAGCATTTTGGGAAATACATGTATTCCCTTTCTCGCCAAGAGTAAGATGAGAAGATTGATACCGCTCTCATGCCTGTATGATAAATATGATGCTACAGCCAGGAGACTTGGTATAAAGACTGGGCATAAAGACTGAAAACAGGGAGAAACAGTCCGAAGTTAATGAAAACCACTGTTATACCACGTTTGTTTAATTTGTAAAAATGGCTGGTTTAGAGTCAGGCTAGCTGTTTCCATTTTGTTTCCAGTCTTTTTGCTAAGTTAAGCTAAGTGGCTGTTGAATGCAACCATACTAAATGGACAAAGATTACAGTGGTATCAATTTAAATATCAGAAAGAAAGCAAATAAGCCTACTTGTTAACTTTTTATTAAATTAGAGTGCCTGACTTGCTGTTAAAGTCGTGTTCTGTCGACTCCCCACTGCACTTTAGGTCTGATAGAGATAAAACGTATCCGTTTTCTGTTTCATTTTAATGTAAGCTTTGCTACACTCCTCTAAAAAATCTTCATTTGCAAATGCAGTAGACTCAAAGTCATAAAGAGCGAGAAGCAGTAAGAAATGAGGAACCAACTTGTGGCCCACGTCATGCTGTCTCGCCTCAGCGGATAGTAATGAGAAATATGCCCTGCATCATAATCACCAGTGACCCTCGTGCTAAGGCTTGATTGGTTCCTCTGTGGCCCCCTGGGTGTTCTCCAAGCAAGGTCCTGACTGGCCACTGGTCTGGACCTGATGAGAATATTCATGACCATGTATGTTGGAAAGCTAGGAGGCTTACATTGATTTGTCCAAAATAACCCAGGGTGCTGCTGCCAGGGGTGGAAGCCAGGGTGACGTGAAGATATCTGATGAATGTGACAGGGAGTGCAAGTTATGTGTGTGTGTGTGTGTGTGTGTGTGTTTTTATTTCAGCCATGATAAACTGACTTGACTTGCATTTCCTGCTAACACTGTAACACCTGTTGGCAGACAGACAGGTAGAGTTCAGACATAAGGTATGAACTATATTTTCAGTGTAAAGCCTGTTTTGACTAAGATAACCTTCAAAGCATCATGACACTGGTGATATAATGACACAAAGCTGCTGAAGTGATTTGTGTAAACAGAGCCATATGGTTCTGTACACCTCCTCTTTCTGACAGCATGTCAATGTCCATGTGATTCCACCCCATCTCATCTAATAAGCGTATGTTTTGGCATTGCTCTAAATGGTCTCAAAATGACACGCTCGTATGGTGATATCACACCACCAGTGTGATTGGAAGGTTAATCGTTTGGAGGAAAATACTCAGTGCTCATTTCATTTGTTTTCATCTGTTTATTGTTTGATTCAAGTATAATCATGGCATTTAGGTGTGCTAATAGTAGAGAATTGTTGATGTGTGTGCGTGTACTTTTACAACTATCTTTGCAGGAACCAATTTGAGTTTCATACTGGACTTGAATGGGCTGTTTGAAGTTTCAGACATGGTTTTAAGGTTCAGGTTAGAATTAGGTTTAGGTTAGTTTTAGGGTTGGGGTTGAGCATTTAATTATGATGGTTAGGGTTAGGGGCTAGGGAATGCATTATGTCAATAAGGGTCCTCACAAGTATTCAAGTAAAGGGTTGTGTGTGTGTGTGTGTGTGTGTGTGTTTGTGTTTGTGTGCATGCCCATAAATGTGTTCAAGCATTCATTAATATTTTATGTTTATATTTTATGTTTATGGGTCATGGTGATATTTTAAAGATGCCAGTTACTTATCTCTCTTCTAATAAACATAATAGCGAGCCTCATTATTAAATGCAATACCGCTGTTGTGAAATTCCCACAACCATTACTGCATTTAGTGTACTGTGATGAATACAAATGTACTGCCTGGCACCCATGGAGATGCTGTGAACCATAGTACACATTGCACATCCAAACTATATTTGAATTTGAAAGTCTCTCTGAGCTCAGAATACCATCTCACGGTCTTTCCTGTACTGTAGCGTTTTCATTCCAGAGGCATGTAACAACTACCAGTTATGTATGTGTAGTGATATTTTGTGCATAATAATAGCAGCGTAACTGGACAAGCAGCTAAGATGACAAAATAATACGTATTTGTTCAGCCCATTACAACACCACAGCTCGTTAAACAAAAGCAATTTAGCTCAAACACAACATTACTGCTAAGTAAGGAAGTTATGTGTAAAGAAACTTACATTCGTATGGACGTTCTCCGTTGTCCTCCGGTGGACTTCGAAACAGCGTCTCTCGCTGACGGCATGTTGCCAAGCTGTCACTCACATCAAAACTGGCCAATAGAAACGTCTTTCAGCGTAGGTCCAGCCCACGGCATAAAGCGGAACCGGAAGCACAACTTTTAGATTCGCAAGCAATTCTTTTAGATTTGCAAGCAAAGCTTTAGGGTTTGAAAGCAAACGTTTAGAGTTTGAAAGCAAAAGTTTATAGTTTGAAAGCAAAAGTGTGGAAAGTTTCTCTCTCAAATCACTTTTTTGACTGTTTTATAAAGAAACAAAATTATCTCCATAGGACACAACGGTATTAAACTCCAGCTTGATGGACAGATGGGTCTTCAGTTCTTGGTGCTGCCTTCAGCTCTCAAAAACTATGCGGAGATCTGTGGAGAAAGCTGAAAGGGGTTTGAAGATTGTTGATCATGGCACCAGTGCCATGGAGGGAGGGAGGGAGGGAGAGAGAGAGAGAGAGAGAGACTTTGGCTTTGCTGTTAATGAATCTGTTGAGCTGGAAGTCAAATGACAGCTTGGATTGCACAAGGAACTGTTGACAGGCAGGAAGATGTGTCTCAACAACCTAGGGGAGGGGGGAAGACAATACTGCTGGTGGAAGGACAATCTGAACCACAAGCAGAAACTAGAAGTGCAGAAATTAAAAAGATGCTGAGATGTCAAACTGAAACACAAGACAGTATTAGCCCCAGCTGGATAAACCCTGGAGAAGAAGAAATTGCTGTTGGGGATGGCCCTAGTCATCCTCTATATGGAGCACATTCTGCCATTCAGAGCCTCTTAGGTAGATGCAAATAAAATTGCTAGTTCCAAGTTCTGCAGCAGTATTTTTTAAACAACACACACTTTTTGTTTGTAGTTAATTTAATGAGTCGTTAACAATTTGAATAAGATGTGTTTGCTTTGTCGTTTCCAAGTTCTTGTTTTTCTAGTGACAGAATCTTATGGAGAGAATTTTGTTTCTTTTTAAAGCAGTCAAAAAAACTTGTTTTCAGCGAGTGCATGTCCCAAATCACGTAATAACATTTGTTATGCACCTTAACTCAAGTCCTTTATGGTGCTAAAAGTAAATGTTATTAACAAGTGATTTGGGTCATGCACCCAAAGTCTTTTCAGGGAGGCAAAGAATATCCAGGTAGCCTATGTTGAAAGTAATATTTTAGTCAGATGCGGAAAGAATTTTCTCAATGGCAGAACAGTTAGTAAGCCAGTGCAATAAAAGGGAAACATGTAAACATGTTATTGTTTCTAAACATACATCTCTAGAAACTCAGTAGGCTAGTTCTTTAAAGTTTTAAAACATTTATTCTTCTTTAATAATTGTATGCACTTTTTTGTTTATTTGAAAAATATGTTTATGATGTTCAATGCAATGTTCACAGTTACGGCTCATTACAGTAATACAAATATTTTTTGTCTAAAAACTTAATTAGTTAACAGTGGAAATTACAAAAATAATTTAATGGTCATAAAAATGTTTCCAGATTTAGAATACTAATGATTCACTGAGCTCATAAATCATGGTTTTAGTCTGGACCTTCAAATATATTGTACAAGATATTCTGTTTTCTTCCTTTGTTCAGTGTTGGGTCATTTGCATGCATCAGAGGTTCAGGTTCAGGCATGTGTTAGGGCATGTGTTCTTTCAATGTGTTATGTCATGTTACAATTCTCGGTTCATGTATTGTGGATTATGTTTTTGAGTGCCATTCCTGCCTCAAGTATAGATTATTGCAATAAACTCTTTACATTGAACTCCGCACAAGTCTACATTTGGGTCCTATTCATGCTGCCTGATGGCAAACCATAACAGATGTAAACTGTTTTTCAGATAGATCCTGGCCTAAGCTTTTATAAAGGATTTATTACAACATGAAAGCAAATGTATTTTCAGTGTGTACAGTTTTACAAAAGTTGTAGTTCCAGTGAAGAAGTGAGGCTGATGCAAGTTTATGTTGGAATTGGTATAGTTTGTAATTGCTACTAGTACAATAGTTGCTGTACTGCTCAGTTCAAATTATGTACAAATCACCCAGAAAAGAATATATATTGAATTGAATTGAAAGTTACCTCATCTCAATTTGATTAAAGCAATAAGTGAAATCCTCAGCACCACCTATGTTTGCAATATTTAGGGACAAAAAAGACATGGTTTACTTTGCATGTACCCATCATCATTATCACCTGTAGTTACAAACTATACTGCACTACATTAAAGGGAGGCTGGAAGAGGACAGCTGAAGCTGTTGTATTTCAAACAGACTTGTTTTTGTTACACAAAGGAGGCTGTGCTTGGTAGGAGTGGAAGCAGCGAACAGTGAAATAACAATAGGCTCTTTATACACTCTGCTGTTCTCTCAAGGCACCAAAGATTGGACAGACACTAGACACACCTACAAACATACAATCAGAAGATGAGAGAGAAACTTACTGTTAGCACATCTCTGCCCCTCTCTGCCTCCGTTCCCATCTCTTTTGCTTTCTACCGTCTCATAAATATACTGTGTCAATGGCTACAGGCTATTCTTTACTGAACAATCTCCTGCTCACAGCGTCTGTCCCAGAAGACACACCCTTACTCTAAAATATACACTAAAGCATGAAAACCTTGCTCCTGGCAAGAGTCCAAACAATTTGAAATGCACTTATATTGGTTTGTGACTCAGCTGGAGTTTGCTTCTACTCCAGTATATATTCGGTAAAGATGTCACTGGGGTTTTACAGCTTCTCTTTGGCAGCTCAAACCTTACCACTAAGCCAGAAATACAACCCACTCCCCATTCTGTTATGTTATTGACCAACTAATCCACAGAAAATACACTGGAACAGATGGTGTGCTGTTAAAAAACAAACATACAGCCCAGGTTTAAAAATACTGGAGTTTCCTTTTAACAAAAATTAGCGTTGGTAACTAATACTTACCAAAAGTTTTAGAATTGGTTCAGTAGCTCACCTCCACCAGAATCTGTGAACGGGCTGCAACGTATAGTAAATGATACATTTGACCAAGTGTAAGATGCAGCATAATTGACCTCAACATTTCTCTTCTGACATTGTTTGCTATTCTTTGCAAAATGCAGCAGTGAGAGCTTTTTTATGCTGAATCCAATGTAGCAGGGCCAGCACTATCAGCGCAAAATTCTGTCCCTGACTGAGTAGAGTAAATATGATAAAGTTACACCATTGGTCAGTCAAGTGATCAGCAGACTTGGAGCCGGATCCACCTCCAAACGGACAAATCCTGTGTTACAGTCACACCTGTTTCACTGTCCTATCCCAGATACTGTCTGTGTACAACAGTGCCTCAACAGTAGGCCTTTAATCTGATGAATGAGTATGCAGGTTCTCAGATTTGATTGGATACTGGAAGTGTAATTAAGATAGCCAATTAAGATAAATACTGAATGATGTACAAATAATAATTTTCTTTTGAATGTACAGTATTTCTTAGCATATTGAACAAAGGAAGGAAAACCGGTGAACCGGCAACAATGTCATGGGTGGCCAGGGCTCATTGATGTGTGTGGGGAGTGAAGGCTGGCCCGTGTGGTCAGATCCAACAAAAGAGCTACTGCTGCTCAAACTGCTGAAAAAGTTATTGCTGGTTCTGATTGCTGGTTCTGCTGGTCAGAACACACAGTGCACACAGGGTCAGTCAGGGTGCCTATGTTGACCCATGTCCATCTTAGTGCCGCATTTGATACCCGATCATTATATTCTATTACACAGACTAGAACATTTAATTGAAGACAAATCCTCTATGCACGCCAAGTTTATCACGGAGTTCTACAAGGTTTTGTGCTTGGAGCAATTTTCCTTTGTTAAACTTAGACAAAACTGAAGTTATTATACTTGGCCCCAAACACCTCCGAAACACATTATCTACAGATATACTTTCCAGGCATTGCCCTGGACTCCAGACTGCCTTTTTTCACTTTCATAACATTACATCAGGCACATCCTGTCTCATTTGCATTTGCTATGGACTAGCAAATGCCAGAGTTATGGCAAACTCTGTGTTTTTAGCAGAATTTGTACCATCTGCTTGATGTGATCAGCGCAGGAGGCTTCGACTCAGAGTATAGCGGCCTCTGTAAATCAGACTTTTTACCATTAAGTTTTACAAACACATGCTCAATCATTCTAAACATTCACTAATCCTCAGAAAATACCAACTAAATGACTTGTGGCGACTGGCCAACAAGCACATTTCCAAAAAGGATATGAGGTGCGAACAAGTGGTGAGTACATTTTATCTGTCAAAAGCCAACTAAATGTTAAATATTTATTTGGGTACATTCTGGACCAAGAGTTAATACTGGTTATGGAAAGACCAGTCCCCTCTAAGGACCTCTACAAGTACCTTCAAGCCCGCAGTTGATCCCTGGATGAACATGAGACACCAGTACAAAACAAAGGTGTTTGACTTTGTGTGTGTTTTTGTGTGTTTGCTTATTTGATTTGGTTCAAACCAAAGCTAAAAAAAAAAATGTATCACTTATTTTCACTTAGCGTTTTTAGATTCACACTGCACATTATAAGGCCTGGTCACATCAGAAAGTGACACAGCGACCTTCATCCAGTCCTTGCAAAATAGCTTGTGCTAAAAGCTAGTGATGTAAGAAGTACTCGCAGGGATGGCTGATGAACCACTGTAGCTAGACAGTTATTGGCTAACACGATAATCAGACAGGAAGATGCTAGCACTCCTTTGTCAAATTCATGTTTAATATTACTCTCTAAGCTATCTAGCTTACTGAATGCCAGTTGGGAAGCAAGTTAGCTAACAAGAAAAGTTCGCAGTTTTTTTAAAGAAGTAACTCCTTTCAAATCACTGCCTGTAAACCATGCCTTTTTTGTGGAACTTATTCTAACAGAAGAAGTTAGATATATCGGATAATGCAACACAGCCAACAAGTTATAATAGCATCCTCCATTTTACACTCTCTGGCCCTCTGTCAAAGGTCAGCAATGTCAAGACAGTTTTCAATTGGTCACCGACACCAATTTGAGTGTCAAAGTTCACTGAAGTTGAAATTGATGCCAAAGATTTGCATATACTTTGCACCCTCCATCTCTGTCTGTCTTCTTCCATTTCTCCGTTGCTATGTGCACTAGGTACTCGTGCATACGGCCCACCAGAGTGGTTTGACTGTTTGACACACTGGGCCCGTCCCATCACTGTTTTGCAGCTGGTTTTGCTCTTCTATTTGTTGCTGAGTGGTTTTATCACCATAGGCTTCATGAACAACCACATTTAAATTCATACTAGTAAGTATCTTTGATGAAAGCTAATCTGTTCTTCAGATTTCTTTTTTTTTCATGGGATCACTGCAACTGCCCACTTAAACCTTTGATCTCTTGTTGTCTCTTTCGTTTTAGAGCTAAAGACTTTACTGAAGAGTGTGCCACTCTGGAAGAGCCCCACCCTCAGACAACCCAGCTCTCCACCTACCCAAGGCCAGCCATGTAAGTGAAACCTTCAGGTCAGTTCCTCCCACCAGCATCACACACCATCTCTGTACTGCAGTAAAGAGTTAACACAGCATCCATACATATTTCCGAATGATATCCATTCTTTACTGTGGTTCCTGTTGACTCTGTTACTCTTCTTGATGAGATTGTGAAACCCACCTCCTCTCCCCCTTCCTATCTCAGAATTCTGATTCCATCCCCATCCTAACTCACATATCTTAGTACTGTAAAGTAGTATTATGTAGGCACTGTCTTTTATCCCAGTCTCATCATCATCTCAGTGACATGGCAGCTGATTGATTCAACCCTGCAAACCCAGTTGATGGATGATGTGGTGGGCAGCTGAGATATGCATCCCCAAATACACTCCGGAGACCACCCCAGATGACTGTTCTTTATTTCTAACTCTCTCCAGTAGAGAGAACAGCCTGTCCATCCTTTTCCTGTTCTTCTGTGCTCTTCTCTCCCCATGAGTTCAAGTAGTTAATTCTCTCTCTCTCTCTCTCTCCCTCTCTCTCTCTCTCTCTCTCTCTCTCTCTCTCTCTCTCTCTCTCTCTCTCGGCCCTGGCTGGCTTTTCTCCTCCTCCTCCTGGTCACCCACTGTTGTACTTGACCCTGCTGTGTCCTCGGGGAAAGTGGCAATTAGAATGGGAGTTGGGGGGATGGAATGCCTCTGTCCCAACATCTCATCCATGGGGACAAACTATTGCCAAGTGGCAGCAGTAGGTTCCCGACTCACTCCCTCTCTTGACCCTTGACACTTGCAATCCTAAGGCATTTTTTGGCATCAGTCCAGCTTCTCTTATTATTGCAAGACATCCTAAAATAATGTATAATAACTTGACATGAAGTGGTACAGTCTCATGGATGCTGCACTCCAGGGGCAGCACTCAATAAATCCGCCTCTGGTAGTTGCAGCAAACACAACTACCACTACAGGTGGGGTTGTTAGCTGCCCCTCCCAGAGAACAGGCCAACCCGCCACCAAGAAAGAGAGTACTCTGTCTGTCAGTGCACTCACAGAGATTTGATTTGATATTTCAGTTCAAAGTTTTTTGTTTTATTTTCTTTCGTCAATATTTTAGAGGTTGAGTATGGTAGGTAAATAAACATGCACAAGTGGTAAATTGCAGGATGTTACTGTGAGACACCAAAGCTAATGAAACTAATGTCTCAAAATGACACCTGCTACAAAGTTGGAACACTTTTTTTGTATTTACTTGTAGACAGCCATCAAATTGAGCATGCTTCTAAAATAGTTGGTGATTTATAGAGGGATCTTATCTGTTGTCATTGCCATTCTATTGGAGCGTATATTAAAAAACAGGACAAAACAGTTAATAACCATATAGACAATAATTTGTAATTATTCATCAGCAAAGCAATAACAATTTTACATCACAGGTAAAAATTTAACTAATATCATTTTATCATTTAATTTGAATCATTTTAAAAACATTTTCATTTCACAGTGTTCACTGGACATGTGACCTTGAGGTTCACCCTCTTACTTTTAATCATACTCCCTCAGACATGCAGCCAGCTCTCCAGGGGCAGACACTTGTGCAGCAAGTCTGGCAAGGAAATTATTGCCTGAGAGCTCCTGACCACCATCGCCAGGAACGTTCCCCCGATCTTCTTCATCCTTGTGACGTTCCTCCTCCTCCTCCTCCTCCTCCAGGATCTCGCCTGTCAACAGACAGAGGTTGTGGCGGATACAGCATGCTGCTGTAAGTTTGAGGGCAAATCGGCAAAGCCCTAAGGAAGATGGCTCTCCAGCAGGTCAATGATATTCATGGCCTTGACATGGTGCTTGTTGAAGCATGTTTCAGCTTGGCCTGATGATTAAAATACAAGTAACATGAAATCTAAGTAGTGTTTCAAATGCAAAGTAACAGATAATATCTACATCATTTACTTTATTCTTACCTGCTACATGCTGGCAGTATGGTGTCATGAGGGTGACAGGACGCTGCAGGCATGGGTAAACCCATCGCCAAAAAGAAAAAAGCCAGCTGGTGAATAGAGCCTCTTTGTGCATTGGCGATCTCCAGAGGACAAGGAGTGACCCTGTGTTGCCAATGTAAGTGTCCAGAAATGTCCCTGTCACACACACCCTGGAGTACCACTAAAGGGCTGAGCTTGCAGTTGATGTAGCACTTCTGTTGTGGTTCAGCAGTTGGGAGTATTCTAATGTGGCAACCAGCTAATGCACCAACCTCTTCTATCTCCTCAGTCTTGGGGAAATGAATAATCATTCAACAATGGCCTGTAACGTCTGTTAGAGCACATTGATAGTGTCCCTGCATGGCCTAAAGGCTGGTTTCAGGTCAGCCTCAGAGAAGAATGTGAAGAGGATAGACACATAGTTAATTTGTGCACATCTCTTAGAAGGCGTTTAATCAGAATTTTGAATATGCACTTTACTTATCAGATAACATTCTAAAAGTATTAATTTATTTATACATACACTGACAAAAATATAAACGCAACACTTTTGTTTTTGCTCCAATTTTACATGAGCTGAACTCAAAGAGCTAAAACTTTTTCTATGTACACAAAAGGTCTATTTCTTTCAAACATTGTTCACAAAATTGTCTGAATTCGTGTCAGTGAGAACTTCTCCTTTGCCGAGATAATCCATCCACCTCACAGGTGTGGCATATCAAGATGCTGATTAGACAGCATGATTATTGTACAGGTGTGCCTTAGGCTGGCCACAATAGAAGGCCACTCTTATCTGCCAATATTATTATTATAAATAGATATTATCGTTAGTGTACAGATGTGAAGCAATCAGCAGAGAGGTGTTTTGGGGCGAAAATTGCGAAGGAGGGCCAGATGCTCCACGGATCCTCACCACACCGTCATAAACTTATACACTAAGAAAAAAATCAACTGAGTCTAATAGAGTTCAAAAGTGAATAGAGTCTACTGAAGAAACAACAAATATAGCAAACACGTGTCTGTTCATGAAGAGACCTACACACACAGAACATGTCTTTTCTTTTATGCCCTCCTAGAACTGTGTGAAACCACCCCTCCCTCTGAGGAGTCTGAAGCAAGTTTCCTCATTATGGCCTTGAAGATGTTGGTGTGCTTTTCGTTGTACCCTGCCCTCGACTTCATTAGCTTTATCTTTTGGCCATTCTCTGTTTACCAGAAAATAATTGTGTATCAATGTCCAGTTACTTCATGTGCTTTTCATCCCCCTCCCAGACCTATTTGTCCTGAGATGGTGGATACTTTCTTAAAAAATGTGTCCTTCACATCTTCACACAGTAACGTAACAGTGCACAAACTATATTTTCCCACAGCCTCTGATGCTGTATCCAATTCTCTCTAAACATCCGTTGGAAAACAAAGTGGCGTGGCACTTACCAAGACAGCAACATGTAAACAACAGTGTGTAAAACAGGTGAGGTGATTGTTGTGAATAAATATACTCTTCTTCAACATGTCCATGTGTTTAAAAAGTGTTACCTAGGTGCTTAGTTTAGATTCAAAATTTAAGCATTTGCTTTAGCAAGTGTTATTTCTTGTTACAGAAGCAGTAAAAGAAGTAAAAGTCAAATCTTATATAGCTTTTCCTCCTCAAGAACATCATGAAGTTCAGTGAATTATGAGTGCCGATTATCATGATGAGATGCTGATTATGTGGAGGTGTAGTGGCTGAGAGGTACAGCTGTGTGCTTATCAACCAGAAGGTCATGGGTTTAACCCGGACTCCCCCGATCACCTGAAAGTTGCTTTGGATAAAAGCGTCTGCTAAATGTAATGATTATGGCCTGGGCTCTTTTCAGTGTTCAGAGACAGTGTTCTGCAAATTAGTCTGGGTCAACACTGATGATAATCAAAAAGGAACTAAAATTAAAAAAGATTCTACCACAACATGAAACTTAAAAACTAAAAAGGCATGGTTAATAAGGCTTTAGAAACCCTCTTATAATGTTAATCTGTTGTTTTTAAAACTGCCTCTGTATCTAAAAATATGATGACTATGACTGAGATAAACGCAAGACTATGTTTGAGCCCAGAATTAATTTGAGAGACACAGATTTTAATACTAAATTGTCCTTTGTTTTATATTCACTGCTAAAGTATGCAGAAATATGTCCTCAAGACAAGGAACACATTGACAGGAACACTGTGACTCATGCCTTCAGATGTACACTCAAATATTTGAAAGCGACAGTATGCAACACTTCACCTTGAGGCACTGTGCCAACACTGTGTCATGCTGATGATCATGTCTTCCTTCAAATGGTATCTAGTCTGAGGTGACAGAAATAAAGCCAGCACAGATGCTAAAGAAGCAAACAGCAAATGTGGGCATCGGTTTTAAAACAAAAATGAATCATGTCGATGTATGCGAAAAGACCTTGCTTCATGTGTGCAGTAACATTCAGCTCATTTGACCTCTCATTTGGTAGATTTCTGTAAAATAAGTATGCATGATAACAAATGAGACTTACAGGCAAGGTGTGGGACACAAGATGGCAATTAAAAGTTGTGTGCTGACTTATGGTTTATGGAATGTATGCTAAGTTTTTGATAGACTTGCTTTTTTTTCTTAAATCTTTTACTTATTTATTACTTTTACACATAAATGACAAAATTAAAAATACAAATAAGAAGGAGGCGCTATTGTCTCTTTACAACCTTTGATCCGTTCTTTTCAGACCGGCTCAAAACACAAATCCCATCTTTTCTCTTGGATGGAGGCCATTTTCCCCAGCGTTGCTCATGGGTTCCTCTTTTAGTCATTGGCATGGCATTAATCTTCCCACACTGTCTCAAGCATTGCTGCTGTGTAACCACTTTTTATGTGGGGTAGAATAAGAAAGTGGATTAAATTCTTCCTTCCAAATTCCCTCCATCTTTTAGAGTTTGTGGAAGTTTGTTGCGTTCTTGGAATGCCAATCACACTTCGACAGTTCAATTCTAGTTCTCATAAAAATTGTACGTATAGTGAATTTCTTTCATTTTTGTAAACTACAGTACAGTTTAGAAACATCCTTTGAGGGCGTTTGTTTATATGCACCTGTCAGTACTTGAATCATGTCATTACCTTCTGCTGAGAAACATTTTTTATTTCTGTATCATAGAAATGTCTTGCTGTAGATATCTGAACAGGCTCCCTACACCCGTACAGCTGTTGTTCCTTTTTCTCTCCACAAGACAAACGTATCTTCTGTAACGTCCTGTTCTGTGCCCTAGGTTCATTTCCTGTTTTATTTTGATAGTCTTATCCTCTTGTGTGTATGTTCTGGTTTTACTTCCAGTCTTCCAGTTTTTCCGCCAGTTTTGTGTCCCACCTGTGTTTGATTAGTCACATGATCTCTGTTAATCTATCCGCTCCAGTTTTGTATATATACACCTGTGTTGTTCATCTTTTTAGTTGCCAGTTGCACTCAGTCTCTCAGTGTCTAGCGTTTTCCTAGTGCATTAGTTTCCATGTGTATGATCTTGCTTGTTTTTTGACAAATTATGACCTTACCTACGACCTGTTGCATGGACTCATTTTTGTGTATCGAACCTTTTTAAGTAAACATTTTGTTCATCTGACTCTGGGTCCTGCATTTGAGTTTTTTCCCTTGTTGTTGCCTATCATCTATCTCTCCAGGTCTAAACCTGGGGTCTGAGAAGGCCAAATCAGAAGTTTACTGTCTCCTTCTATTTAGTGTTTTTGGACAATCTCCTTGTATTTTCACAAGGAGTCATTCCCCTAAAATTGGATTTTCTCCCCTTTGGTCTGGCTATTATTTTAGCTTGGCCTGACAATGAGACTGACCCAGATTTAGAAATGCCTTTTCATTTAGCTTGATACTCCTGGGAGCACCAATAGACATTGTATCTCATTTGAGCATTGTAATAGCATTCTGAGATCTGGGAGTGCCAAGCCTCCGTTTTCCTTGTTAATGTAAAGTGTCTTAAATTTGACCCTTGGCTTTGCTCCAGACAATCTGGGATATCTGTTTATCCCACGCTGTAAACTGAGATTCTGGGATTGGAAAGTGATATTTGGTTCCATCTGACTTTGTTCTAGACTACTACTTTCCTTCATTTGCTGACCACAAAGTTTTGATTGAATTTCACAAGCGAGACCACTTTGCTGAATAGCAGATGACACCGCTGACACAGCTCTGTGTGAATTGTTGTAATAGAGTGTGATTTATTAATCATGAGACAACTTACTTTGGAGCTGTGCTATTTAAAAAACTGAGGAAAGTAAACAAAACATGCCTTCATTTTGGGTCCACTTTAGTTTTGAATGTGCTGTGCATACAGAGGCATCTGAATACACTCTGATTCCCAGAACTATTCACTACTATTTTGTATTACAGCTAAGGATATGGGAGGCCATTTACTATTAGTACTGCAATTATAGACCCTGGCCCTGGTAAATAAGTGATAAGGATCCTAAATTAGGCAGGCATCCACACACACACAAACAGTGAATGTATTTGGGATCTTTAATCAGGTGTCTCTAAGCAGGACTCGTGCTTTGTGGTTAGTAGCACTGAGATTCAGTATCTGACTGAATTACTGAATCTGTCTGAAAACCTTTAACGCTGACAATCAAACTACAATACTGCATTCAAATAGTAAAACTAATTGTAATTTTAACCATTTGTAATGAACCCAAAGAAAACAAGACATCATAGTTGCTTAGATTCTTTCCAACAAGATAAGTTATAGGCTGTCATCATTCATCGGAAATGACCGGGTCACTCTGCTCTCTGCTCACTGAAAAGCACTTTAATGTCTGGAAAAGGAAATTACCTACAGCACATGTCATGTCTTTTCACATAAATCATTTAGCTGCAGAACTTAAAAGCACCTGCTGTCACTCATCATACAGCTCGGCGGAAAGCTTGTGAGATTTATGGTTATGTACCTGCTGATGTCAGAAGAGGTGCAGAGTGAGAAAGCATCCTATTATACTGAGAGGACGTCTCCTGTCACATTTCTAAGCTACAATATATCCAACTCTTGGATATATTCCCATTACTAGTTTCCATAGTTACAGTCACTATCCAGTCATGAACTTTGATCTCAAAGCTGGAAATCTGCTTGTTTTCCTTAAGTACTGTTTTGTACTGAATGTGTTGATGCATCAAGAATGGACACAACTTAGATGTAGTGATTTATGTATGATTTATCAAGCAATGACAGACCATATACAGATAGTGGCATACCAAAGAAATCATGTTTACATACAGCTACTGTTCATCCAATTTACATTTAGGCATTTAGGCAATTTAATCCAAGAAGTTCTTTTCTGATATCTCAAAGTGCATGTCCATGGAAACAATGGAAATTAAAAAACAAATATTACAAAAATCGTTTTTACGCTTAGGAAAAAGAAGAAAATTAGCTCTGTGAAAGGAAGGAAAAAAATAAAAAAATAAATACAGACATCCTAACCAAAATGAAACGACTTCATAGCCCTGGGCCCAACTACTGTAGATATTGGATATAAATTAATTACTGGTTGGTATGTAAATCATTAGTATTTATGCAATCCTAGTTTTGGTTATGTGAAATTATTTTCTTACATTTATAATAAAAAATGTTGATACATCAGTATCTTTAATATTCTTATGTGTCCGATAGTTTTGCACAGTGCACCCATTTTTTGTGTCCTCCTACATTTCTGTCAGTGAACAAACTGAGAAATGAGGAGACTTGATGAGTGAATGCATATTGGGGGAGGAGTGACACCTCAATGTGTAATCTTTAAAAAAAATACTGTAACTCTTTAAGCTGCCTCTAATACTGACAGACAGGACAATAAATGCCAGAATACGTGTGAAACACATACATGTTTATGTAACAGCATATGACACAGCACTCCACTGATAAGAACCATGACTATAGAAGACGTGTTCTATGTAGGGGGTGGGGGCTGCTAGCTAAGCACTATTACACTTTTACTATTACACTCAGCACTTGTGAATTTAGATGCTTAAGCCTTCCAGCGATCCCTGCAATAAAATCAGTGGCAATTGGCTCAAAAGGTTTATTCCACCACTGTTTGATTGGAAAGATTTCCTTTCACCCCCATCTAGGCCAGCACCAGAGTCTCAATGCAAGCAAACAAGGAGCCAGTGTGGGACAACTTTGGGTGGTTGAACACAGTTGCCTACCTGGTTTACTGACTAGTTTTATTGATCACTGAGCGAGCACTGACTTGGAATGAAGTTGGTTCAAAAATGTAAATAGCTTTGATGTAGTAAACCACTTTTGCCATGTTGCTGTAACTTAGCTTGCTACATTTCTCTGCTGTATAGCTTTAAGTAGCTTACCCAACACTGTATATCAGACAGTAATTTTTTCTTTTTGGTAAAGATGCAATAACACTGTCTGTCATCAGGTATAAGGTCCACCACTTCTGACATCAAACCTCTTGTGTAATCGCTGTTCGTTTATAGAACCTGTTTTTCCATCACAACCTAAAGCCTTCACACTGTTTTAAAGGTATTTAAGGATTACATGACATTTACAGACACACTGAATCAGCTGCTGCTTTTTGTGTCTACCAAAGATTACAGACACATTGTAAGCCAAACAAGCAGAACATTGTCTATTTTAAGATCATTGTCATTGAAAATTCCACAGTCGCCACGTCGCAGTAGCCTCACTTGTCTGGTTGTCATCTTCATTAATGTGCAACAAGCCTGTTTAATTCTCTCAGCTGGTGAAAAGCAAAGGTAGGTGGACCACATTTTCATCTCTTTTGTCTCGTGTGTAAGATTAAATTGAAAATAACTAGACGGTTTGTAAATGTTTTAGTACCACTTCCTGTGTCTGCTTGTCTGAAACAGAGTGCGATGCTGTCGACTTTATTCCTGCCAAAAGAGATCTTCTTTGCATCCATGGAGTTGAGAAGGATGTTTGGTAGCACCTTGTCTGCACAGACCTTGCAGATCTTACAGATCTGACATGGTGTGTAATGAAATGGTGAACTTGTCCTTCAGAAGTAAAACCATGGTAATATAAAGTATATAAAGTTTGGCTGTTTTGTTGTCTGGATTAAACCAGACTTGTGTATTAGCTTTATTGTGGGAATAATGTTCTGTTCATTATTTATTGTGTAGTTGTCACATCCTGTCAAAGTCAGTGGGGGAAAGTAGCGCAGTGTTTGTAGTATGGGGAATATCTCCTTTTCACACTTCAGTTTGATGCATCATCCTACTGAATATTTCAAATATTAAAAGGTAATGATGTCAGCTTATGTATTGATAAAAAGTTTTAGGTCATTAGTTTTATTTGTTGAGTAATCAAAATATGAAAGCTATTAACAAGTGTTTACATGTGCTTAAAGATGCACAAATCAATATTTTTATATTCACACGGTTACTGTTTTGGTTTTAAGGGCCACAACTTTACTGTTTTGGTACTGTGTCACTCATTCAATTCAGTTTAAAGATTTGTAGTCACTGACTATGTAGTATGTTCTCTTTGTTCTTAAATAAGCAGTTGCATCACTGTTCAGTCAATGTTCATCAACATACAACAGTACCTGGACTTTTCACCTTTCCATGGTACGAGTAAGTGAACGCATCATTGTTCAAACTGTCATGACATTCAGAACTGATTGCCTTCAGTTCAGCAGTACATTCAGTCTGCTAGTTCAAGCTGTCACATTCAGTTCAGTACAAAACTAGCCTTGCATTGTCCATAAGATTAATAGCAGCAGCCTATTATTTACCACAGTAATAACGTTATAGTTCTTTCTGTAGGTTTTGTGGTCTGTACTTCTAATGAGGGAGTAATGTACTGTGTTTCACAGCTGAGTCAGTCACCATCAAGATCCTGTGTTAAACATTTGTTTGTACACATACTGAACACCTCCAACTGCTCTTGTCAATCTCATGTCAAGCAGTAGACACTGTTTTCAGACAACCCACTGGAGTCTCTGCTGGTTGCCTGGCAACCTCACAGCAACAACAAGACTCCAGGAAGTCATTGTGCCCGTCCTGGTTAATACATAACCCCCGCCTAAAACAACAACTTGACAATTTTACACTTACATTAAACAAACAAGATACAATGTGTTGATTAGTAATCTCTAGATGGATAAGCAGATTTGTATACCTTTGGACAGAGCCAGGCTAGCTCATTTATGCTAACCTAATCTAACTGGCTGTAGCATCAATGTGAAAATCTAACTTTCGGCAAGTAAGCATATTATTCCTTGATTTATTCCTTAAAAAAATCTTAAAATATGTTCAAGATGCACTTGCACAGCAAATGTTAATTTGATTATTATAAATTCTACCAAAAGTAAATGCTTTTGCTCATAATGTCTTCTTTTCAAAGTCACTTAAATCACCTTTCTTCCCATTCTGATGCTCAGTTTGAACTTCAGCAGATCGTCTTGACCATGTCTACATGCCTAAATGCAGTGAGTTGCTGCCGTGTGATTGGCTGATTAGAAATTTGCATTAAAGACCAGTTGAACAGGTGTACCTAATAAAGTGATATATACATATAAATCCCTGGTCCACACAATTTGCATTCTGGAGGCAAAGGGGAAATAAAGGAGAAAATGTGTCTTGTTCTTGGTGGGACTGGTAATAAAATAAGGAAGCAAGAATGACAATGACATCTCGATAAGCAAGAGGAGGAAAACAATTACAAAACCTCTCTCAACTGATTTAAAGAAAGAGGATACAAATAATGAAAACTGAAAATGGAATGAAATTGTGTTGGGACAAGTGATACATTCTCTGTTTTGGATTTCACATTTTCTCTCCAGCATTCTCACCAATTATTTGAAACATCAGTAGGTACTGTTTTCTAGAAAACCACTTTCCAAGATAGAACTGGATAAATAACTGATTTCTGCCAAATAAAAGACACAGGGGTGCTTTTGACCCTGTACAGAGAAAGCTAGAGTATGTCTTTAATGGCAATGGAGTAAAGGAACAAATCAATTATAAGTTTTTAAGTTGAGAACCATCATGGGAGCTCAGATATTTTCAGTGTGATGACTATAACTGACGTGAACTTTGAGAAATGTTCCCAATTTGTCTAAAATCTGGCAACACTGATAAAAGAAGTTTGGCCAGTTTTTTGTTGTAACTGTCATGTTGATGTGTCTGCTCTGGCGCTATGCCTGGCATTCTGCAGATCAGCTTGCATCCAGGCTAAAATTCCTCAGTCACTTTTATTGAACAGGGCTGTGATACTAATAGGGCTGCCATTGGAAGCTGCAATAGGCTTTTTGTCCAGAGCAGAAATCCCTGCAGGCCCTGCCACTGTAAATCACATCTGCTCCACGAGTGTGCTTCTGTGCAGGGACTGTTAACCTTGGTGTGAAATAAGCTGCAGAATGCGAGATATCTCACCATGTAGTGACTAAAGGCCAATGTATGCACACGGCTTGATGTGAGAAACGCTCTGTTCTCACTTGTTATCGCTGACTGCCATTAGCACATGCACTCTGCCAAGAGCAATTCCATGCAACAGCAGGTTAAAAGAGAGGTTGGTTTGATTGACAGTTGCATATAACATATTCTGTAATGACAAAAGAAAGATTTATTTATATAAACATCACTTTAACTGATAATACTAATAAGTTCCGCATAAGGCAGCCATATATGTGTGAGTTTATACAGGATGTGCTCTGCAGTCTGTGCTTCATTGCTGCCATTAATAATCCTTTCCACAGGGCACGTCACCAAATATGAGAAAACACTGCATCTCTGCCTCTGATTCCATTTTCATTTTATGTGCAGTGAGATTTTGTATATTTTTTTTATCAGTTCATGAGCCAACTTGGAAAATGTCCTTATTTCCTACAAGGTCTTGATTTAATTTTAATAACAATAACTCAAGAACTGTAATGAATATTGAGTATTTTTTGTATAGTCTGACTGTGAGGGACCAAGCTTGCAGGTATGAGGATTTTCAAAAGGAGGGTTTTATTGACCCAATTAAAGGTTCTATGCAACATTTGCTGCCACTAGATGTCACAGTAGAGCACCAGCATGTCAGACCAAAACAAATGGCCAGCCTTCCCCCCCAACCAGAAACAGCTGTTTAATCACTCTCCTCAAAGCCACCAGACTCCATTGACAAAAACACAATTTCAACCTCACAGATCATCGTAAAACACACTTAAATCAAATTCAACTAAAACAAAATAAAACTCACCAAAACTGCAGTTTCTGGAAGAACACACACCTGGAGTCACACTGGATTCTGTTCTGATCTGGAGCCATTTAGAGTTTATTTTTTAACCTTAAAAAATGGATTTATCTTCACTCTTGCTTCTCAGACTCAGCAAGCCACGGAGGTGCCGACCTCCACTGTCAGGTGCTATAATATAATTAGTCTCTCTTCGTCCATGTTGTTTGCTGACTGGAGGGAAATGTACTTCATGAACGTACAGAGAGGAGAGGGGGCAAAAAATTGAGACTGGAGGAAAACAAAAGTAAAAACCGAAGTCTGAGTCAGACTGAACTGGACACCTGATGTCCCTCTAGAAGCAGCAACCATCAGGGATACCCACAGCACTGGTAACTTAAACAAAATAAAAATTAGAACAGTTTAGCAAAAACTGAACTGAACTGCACAGACTTTAATTAAGGGCCTTTTCACACCTTGGACTTTCAGACTTTTCACTTTGACTCGAACTAACATGACAAGTTCTGAAACCTCCCAGGGTCCAGACGAAAAGAGGTGATCTCGGTTGGATCAAATTGATTGGATGGTTTGGACATTTGGACCAATTACAGGAAGTTCAGTCCAATTCAGAATCTGAAAAAGGAAAAAATGCAACAAAACAAAATGAGTTGCACTAGCACATGTTGAGAGGAGAAGACCAAATTATTAATTATAATTATTATTATAGCAGCAATGAAATCAATCTGTTCATTCATTTTTTTCCATTTGGATGTTACCCGCTGAATTGATAACACATCTGTCCACAAACCAATCAATTGCAGCTATAGGAAGACAGTTCATGTGGGTGATGACGTCAGGACATAGGCATGTCACGCATAGTTCTTTTGTGCATGTGCATGATTGCAATGTGAAACCAAAACTAACAGATCAAATGTATACACCATGAGTCAGATTGAAATCTGCTCTTTCAGGTGTAGAAAGATGAAGTAGTAGTTAATGATGAATAATTAGTTTGTGGTAACTAGATTAAGAAGACATGTATTTATTAAAATGCACCATCCGTCTCAACATTAGGTAATAATGCAGGTCCCTGTCATTTCAGTTATTATATATTAATTAGAGAGATGGGGGGAAATCTGTAATTTATAGTAATATTGTGATTTACAGTAGTGGTGCATACTGTATGAACAAATAAATTAGCAACCCATACCACTGCAATTGGCATATGGTAAACCTGGAGCCTTCAATTACTTGTAACTTTGCAGAAATTGTCAGTGGTTTTGAAAGAAAAACATAACATTTTCCTATTCTGATGCATAGAATGTCCAAAAATGTATTATACTTTAAAGCCCCTGAAAACTTGGTTTCAAATCTTAAATATTTTTATTTAATTTATGCCCAATTAGCAAACAATTGAAACTAAAGTGTGAAACTAAATTCCTTGCCACAAGAATAACTAAGCTAACTTAGCCCCTTTTCACACACACATTGTTAACCAAGGATTAACCTAAGCATGGGTCTATACAATTGACACTTCACTTTTACTGGCCCTTAAATGTCTGTTGGAACACGCTACTAATGTTTACATTCTTAATGACGTGTGGCTACTCTCTAACAGCAAGCAGCAACGTTAAGATGACAACATTTTTATGTGAGAGCAGTGTTGAAGAAATCTAATGTTTTACCTTTTCCTGCTGTTTTGGGGCCTAACAGGTGTCTAGCGATGTACCACCACTTATCTGAAGGTTTTGGTTACAGTGTAAACATAAAGCACGGCACTACACTGACCTGACAAAGAAGTCATGTGTGACTCATTTGACAAGCTTTGAGAAGATATCTCTGGCCTAACAGTAGAGAAGAGTCACAAGGTCAGCAAACTGAATTAGAATTGTTACAGTTTGCTAACATTAGCCACTAAAAGGCAACTGGTCATACCAGACAAGGTAAAGCTGTAGCGTTAAGAATGTACTGGCTTGTGACCCTTTAAAAAGAAGCAATGTCCCTTCAGCCAACTTGTGATCCCCAAGATTTATTTTGGGAACCCTTGGGGGAACCTGACCCCCTGCCTGGGAACTTTTGTCTTGATAGATAAATAATTTATAATTTTGACAGGGATTCCTCAAAAAGAGTGCCTATAGTTTCTTAAAGTCTACAGAAAATATGTGAGATTTGATTGAAGGAATTTTAGCTTTTTAATTTAGTTTTTTTATTACATTTTTCAGTTCTTCTAATTAAGCAAAGCCTCATTACACGGCATTACATTACATTTTAGGCAGAAATGTTCTCAGTATCACCAGATGGGGGCAGCATAGCTCCACAGTATATAACCCCCCCTCTCTGTTTTGCTCTGGCCCTTATCAGGGACAGGGTGACATTAAGGGAAGCAGTTAAAGGTTAAATACGTTTCTCAAGGGCTCCATACGGTAAAATCCTCACACACGAAGCTGCAACCTGCAGCTCACAGATCGCCATAACGGCTAGCCTGCTGCAATTCACCTTTAAGGCTGCATGCTAATCACCTGGGTCGTCTGTCATTATTTTGCCAATGATATTGAATGTAGGAAGATGTAATGTTTTTTTGGGAGAGGGATTAAGGAATATGGAGGCTTAAAAGCATAGCATGACAACCTCAACAATCTTCCATGTTCACTGCAGTGTAACAAAACCCCCTCAGCTCTCACAAACATTGCTAATTAAAAAGAAAAATTGAATGCATGTGATCTGAGCAGTCTCATTTCATCAATGAGTACTCATTTCATCAATGAGTACAAAACATGCTCCAAGTCCCTGGGGAATATCAATATATGTGTTTTATCTCAGACAGAAAATGTAAAAGTGCAGCTCTTTACAGATTCTGAATGCAGAATGTTTGTCAAAAAAATCTTGATTTTTTTTCAAATTTGGCAATGTTTTCAGTTAGTTAAAAATATGGCTTAGTGTTCACAAACTGTTACATTGCAATGGCTTTAGATACGCGAAGCTGACTCAGATCACAAGATTATATTGATGTTGTGGCTGTATTAAAGATGCCAGGTATTCCATCAAAAGTTGCATATAGTTCTTCCCACCAGTGGACACGAACAGTTTAAGGAACTCAAGAACTTAGCTGAATTTAGAACAGGGGAATCAGTTCCAGGTGCTCCAGCTTTAGGGAAACTCTCTGAAGATTTAGGAACTTTGGAGGCTTGCAGGGCTGACCGTCGCTGATTGAACCATCTCCTACAACTTGTGTACAGCTTCACGGAGTATCTGCATGGACAGAGTTTTGGCAGTTTTTTTGTCATCCATCTCACAGATGTCTGACGGAAGAGATATGCTTCTTTTTTAATCAGTACTGCTGTTTTACTCCCTAGCCTATTTTCTTTCATTTTACAAATGTAACTGCAGTCATTGTGTGTTGGGCTTTCCTGCCAAAACTTGGGTGACCTACAGTCAACCCTGTATCTGAACGCTACCTGTGTAGACAGCTGCTGCTGTGTAATCTCTGATAGTTCCTGGAACTTTTAGGGTAGTTATAGTCCCTGTCTGGCTGAGCCGACTGACTCTCGCCATTTGAATGACACCAAAAAAGCATACTGAAAAGACTCTTAGAGCCTTTTTCTAATTAAATTCTGACTACACTGAGTGTTTGTGACGCTCAGTCTTTTGTAATGATCATGCATGTGAAAAAGTCTCTCTGCCAGTGTTTCACACTGTCTGCAATTTTGTGGCGCTGAATTCAGCAGCTGATGTTGATGCATGTTTTGTTCCTGTCAAGACATTAGCTAAGACAAATATTTCAAACTGGAGGTTTGCATAATTCCCGTTCATATTCCTGCTGGCTCCAAGACTTGCAATCAACTTCATCTAATAAGAGAGCAGAACTGAGCATTTCACTGGGCTTTAAACAGCACAAACGAATGATGGTTTCAACAAAAATTATAGTCACATGCACTCCCCGTCCACAATGACTCCCCAGCTAAGCAGCAGGAGTCTGCTTCTTAAACGTAACTAGGAACTGGAGGGAAATAACAGAAAGAACTGGTTTGTAGTGAGTTTTGAGTTCAGGCAGAGCTGAACATACCGACACACTCCCACACACACAGTTGATGCTAGCTAGCTTACAGCTATTGTCAATACAGCTGGTCCATTGGCTGTTTAGGGTGCTTAAACACAGCCCAACGGTCATATTCCTGTAAATAATACAAGATAAAAATTCTTTTTGCTTTCAGTCTGAACATATCTTTACAATACCCAGAGACGGAACTCTGCATCACCCAGGCAACAACAATCCATCTGTAAAAAGAGCCATCTATTTGTTAATTTGCGGGGAAAAAATTGATACATTTTTTTGGGTCAAACACTTTCATATAAATACTAATGTATAAATGAAAAACCAGCACACCCACTGTGACGGAAAGAGCAACTGACATTTGAATTTTTGAGAAGAAATCACAGATAACTGTAAAAATAGCTCAAGTGAATCACAATAATAGGCTGTGATTAACTCGTGTGTGAATATTTTTTTTGAGATAAAACAAAATGTGTGGTATTGGAAAAAAGAAATGCATGACAAACTGGTTAAAGGAATCAGAGTTCTTTTTACTTTATTCTAACAACTCAGCTTAGTTCTGATGATTCCTGAATAAGAATCTCTTCATTTGCAGAGTAAAGTCTCAGGGAGTGCTAGGTGCCATAATGAATGCAGACTTAATTAGCAGACAACAACATAAAGAACAGTTACAAAGTAACGTTTGCTACAAAGAGAACGTAAACAGCTTGCCTGTGAATTGTTTGCAAAGTAGCATCTCACCCAAATGAATGAGTTAGTTGTTGTCTTTGTTCACAGACTTCCCCTGGCTGCACTCTGCCAGTGTA
>JAVQJD010008124.1:0-24808 GCA_036023655.1 Nannoperca australis | reverse complement strand
GGGTGGAGCATGTACGACATAGGAATATAGGTTACCTGGTGTAACCCCAGTTCTATGAGTACATGCGAGGCCCTCTAACTGCCAGCCCAGCTGGTCCCAGGGTGGTTGCTGAGTTTTCAGGGGAAACGAGCAATGCACAGACTGGGCTTATATGGGGGGAGAATACCACCCCCCAATTGGAGGGTGAGTACGTTAAACTTTGACTCAGGTATCGAGGCTCCGCCAATAGCGAAGCCCGTTAGAGGGCCTTGCATGTACTCATAGAACTGGGGTTACACCAGGTAACTTATATTTACGAGCTTTCTCTGTGAGAGTGAAATGAAGATACATTTCTGTATGTTAAGCAGGAAACAGCTAGCCCGGCTCTGTTCAAACCTTAAAAATAACAACACCTCTAAAGGTGTGTTCAGACAGAACACAAAGCAACAAAACACACACATGCACGGCCATTGAGTAAGGCACTAGCCAGCTACAGCTAATGTTTGTGCAGTCTGTAAATTGGCTGTTTAGGGCAAATAGACTCAAATGAATAATTCAAATTCTATCTGAACATGCATACAGCTAACTGTTTTGACTAAAGCCCCTTTCACACATGCAGACTATCCCTCAAATGTTTCCTGAATGGGGTCGTGTGAATAGGAGCAGGGATCGATGTTCATGGAAATCTGTACAGCCAGTTTCCTGGTCATCTGGTAACCTCGTAACATTCCAGTATGGCTGTGTGTGAATGAACGCAGAAACATTGCAGGGACAAGCACGTAAAGGGTTACATCTGTACATTTGTTATTTTAGAGGAAGTTACATGATCAGAATCAGAACCAGATTTATTGCCAAGTAGGCTTACACATACAAGGAATTTGTTTTGGTGCGTGGGTGCCAACAGGAGCATAGATATATACATAAAGAATTTAAATAAAACCACTAAATAGAACATTTACAATAATAATAAAAAGAATAGATGTGCAAATTGATGAAAGGTTTAAACTAATGAGATAAAGTGTGTTAACTAGTTTGGGGTTTGGTAGGTGTGTTTTTGAACTTTGGACAGATCCTGTCTGCTTCCAGTCTTTATAATAAGCTAGACTAACCATGTCCTGACTCCAGCTCCACAATGAACACACAGACATGTCAGTGGCGTCAATCTTCTCAGTTCACCTACAGAAACTAAGCAAATAAGTATATTAAACTATTCCTTTCAATACTGTTGATGTGTTTGAGAGATTTACTTTAAAAGACAAGGTATACAAGACGTACTTGAAATGTTTATTAGATGGTAACAATCTTGCTTTTGAATAAAAAGAAACTTGCTATGAATAGCAATACATTTCACCTCCACTTTATTGGGGTGGAGGAAGAAATCTCAGAGAAAGATGTCTCAAAACCTGGACAAATACAACCCAAACTATCGATACTACATGGCCAGATAACGCTAGAGATAAGTGAGAAAATATATTTGTTTGACACCATCTCTCAACAAATCTCCACATGGATTAAAAGAGCACTCAGTTCCCCTGATGGTCCAGGTGTCATCTGTCACACTGATGGAAGGATTCTTACCAGTGCACTCTTTGTCATATACATGTATTATTACCATGCATTACCATATAATTGTTTCATCTTGTGTATGTGAACCTTGAATTTGTATTCAGGTATTTTCATGAGTTTTTTCCATCTTTTGTTCCTAAACACGTCATCCAAAGGTTGAAAAACAGCTTGAAGAAGATTCCTGACTGAAAGTTTTCCTCAATAAAACAATGTGGCACAGATTGCAGTGTAGGGATGCTCTTGTAGAATTGTACAATATCAGCTCCAGCACCTCCAACAAGCCTTTATCTAGTGAATGGTGATTTTTATATAATAAACTGAAAAGAACCTGCTCCATCACAGTGGGGATGTGCTCCTCTATGTTAACAGCTACCTCCTCTGGAAGAATAGAGAACATTACAATCAGGTGTCCTTCAGCCATCCCTCAGCATGGTGTTGGTCTCAACCAGAGGGAGTTCCACCTCTGCTTCATCCTGCATGAAAATTAATCTCTTGTTGCACTCTGCAGGCTGCAGAAGCACTGTCCTGCCTCAGGATGAGAATTTGGAAACAGTAACAAAGCGCTAATCACACAGGACAGAAAACTAGTGCTGCACTGGCCTCTACAGGTTTAACACAGGTTATTGCACTTGCTTGACAAGCATTGGAACCAATGATTAAACCCGTGGAGGCCACTGCAATGCTGGCTGCCTGCAGTATGTGACTGTGGGGTGTTTGTAAATCTGGCATAGCTCAATTCCATTCACCTCCTACCATCCTTTATTCATTTAGCTGTCTTTACAATTAGATAATGTCACTGACAGTGTGGATGAGTACAAATTGTATTCATCAGTTATTATTCCAACATGCTTACTAACAATAAGGGTTGTGGATGTTCAGGGTCAATCTGTTTGAGAAAGCAGAACTATTTCCTATTCTTTCATGTAAGATAAGAAGTCATCTACTGTGATGTCACATGGAACTTGTTGTTGTTCATGCAGTTTGTGCCACTGTGACTCTCGAGCTGCTGCCAGATATTCTGAGTCTGAGATGTCATTGACAGGTTGGTTTTGAAGCCTGTAGATTTTGGGTTTACTGCTCAGTTCAATCTGGAGCCAGAAAACCTTTATTTAGTCGGAGAGGGTGCAGTCTAAGTGAGGGGAAACCACTGCTGGGACACCTGAAACCAAGTGCCTCCAAAACACACTACTATTTGAAGTTCTATTCATTTATTTCTTTGGCCACTTGGGGGGAGCACAGCAAATAATTACAACACTGTCATCTTTTTATTTTAGTTGTCATTTGGTGGAAAGATGAACTGATATGTATTGGAGAACCAATGCAAAAGTGTCAGAGATGTGACCAGATTGATTAACAGCCTCATATCAGATGCAGATTCTACATGAAATTCAGAAAAGAAAATCAATATTCAGTCGAATCTGATAGACCTGCCTCTCTCCTGGTATGTGCTTGTTCCCCAATCACATACCTGCCTCACAGCTAATACTACTTGGACCTGGCCCTTAATTCCTCCCAGTCAGTGAAGCTGTGTGCTGTAGTATTGACACGTATACACAGTGTTGCTAAAACACCAAATTCAAACACTAAACAGTCAGCAGCATTTTAGTGAAGAATTCTTCCTCCTTAGGGACTGAACAAATGTTATCTGTGTGTGGAAGAAGATATCATGATGTGATTCAAAAACTGAAATAAAAGGAAATATCTATCTATCTATCCATCTATCTATCTATCTATCTATCTATCTATCTATCTATCTATCTATCTATCTATCTATCTATCTATCTATCTATCTATCTATCTATCGTGGCTTTCAGGGAACCTATCCCAACAGTTAAACATTACCTGCCCTCTTTTTCTATACTTTCGAAGATAGTGAGGCTCTGGGCTGGAAATAATGGGATTCCCTATAAAACAAACTCATTATAACCCAAAGTAGCATACTTACAGGTTTAGAGAGGGCTCATCTGGCTGTCTCAGGTCACATAGCAGGAGCAATTAAATGCAAAGACAAAGAGAGTAAAGAAGACAGATACACAGTTAATCTATCCATATAGGCCTGCAATAATGTCTTTGAAACACATTCTTACAGCTGCAATCCAAATCTACTTTGACATGTACACAATAGTTGTTATGAAGTTATGCATATGTGTTTTTTATGTTCATATTTCATTGTGTGTGTTTGTCTGCAGAGGTCAAACGGCTTAGGGTTTATTCGGCTGCATATCCCATGGCCAATACTCAGCCGAGAAGCAGAGCTTCAGAAGATCAAAGTTGCTGTGAAAAAGGTCAGTCATTAACACACCCTGGTCTTGCTTTGGTTTTATGTAACATTTTTTAAAATTTGCAGAAGATTCTTTTGGGTGCACATCACAAGTGCATTTTGAAGACTAAGCGGCAGAATGTGACATGAATAGTGATTGGACAGATATGTGCAGTTTGTAGTTTGCAGTGTGTCTGAGTTGATTTGATCAAAATGTTTTCCATGTATGTTGAGCAGAAGTGCGAACTGCGGAAACGGATGGGCATTGCTGGGATGTGGGACTTCGTTGCGTCCAAGCTCAACACACCATTTGAACCGGACGTCCCTGACTTTGACATCCACAAAGACTCGCAGACATGCACCCATTTCAAAACCCTTAAACACCCTTTTATCAGAGACAAGCTCCACCTGTGAGTACCTGGACTGTCACACTCAAACGCGCACATGCAGAGGAATGCAATCAAAAAACTCACCCACTTGGCAGGGGACACACGTGTCTTTTAGTTCAGTCATGGTTAGTGTTTTAGACAGCACCCAAATATCTAAATCACCTGCAGGCTGGCTGCTTTTATCATTCTTATCATCATAACATGGTGGAGCCCTCATGTAAACTGAATGTTTACTGCTTATGATGAAGACACAGCAGGTGACGAGATACTGTAACAGTAACTTCCTCAGGTTGACTGAATATGTTTCATGTGACAAACACACAAACAAAAAAACTTTAATTGGCAAGGATGCAAGTGTAAAGTGTGATCCCACTAATTATTAATCCATAACTTTAGTGAACAAGTCTATTGTTATTTTGAAAGCTCACAAAGGTCTGCTTTTTGTCATTTCCTGCAGGTATGACATCAAATCAACAGAAACTGTATTTGATAATGCAACACGCAGCAGAATAGTGAGTCCAGAGGGAAATCTCTTCTATTTTTATGTTATATGGACTATTTTGTTTGTGTTTTGCTTATGTGTTTTATCTCACATACCATTTGGACTGTGCTATGTTTGCATCTAGGTGGCTGAGATTATTTCACGAACTACCTGCAGACATACTTGCCAAACCACTGGTGAGGTCTAACTTTTGCTGTTATTTTAACAGAAAAAGTTCATGTTCATTTTATTCTCCTTTTTTTCACATTGTTCATATGCATTCTGTCAGTCAAATTTCATGCGGCCTGTGTCCGTATGCTGTCGGTCACAAAACTGTGTAATACTTTCCCTTTGTGTCATAAGGCATCAACTCATTATTGGCTCGGGGTGTTTACGACTCTGCCTTCCCTCTGCATGATGTGAGTGTAACAGAAATAGCAACTTCACTGGACAATGTGAAAGGATGTTTGCTCAAAATCTATTCATACATCACATCATGTGCTATCTATTGTACATAAAGGACTTTATTGTATCATATAGGACATTTGTTTGTGGTTTGTCAATACATGTTTAATATGGATCTTTCTGGAGATAAATGGGAAAGACAATTTAAATAGAGAAAACGGTTCTAAACCTTTAGGTGTGAGATAATTATGCATACAATATGGCATACTGCAAGGCAGTGCATCTCATACAAAGATCTGGTAACTTTTTTTTCTTTAGGGGTCGTTCACAAGGAGAGGGCGGAAAGATCAGCGAAATGATAGACAGGTGAGTTAAGTGGAGTTGTGGAGTTGGGTATTTAACAAATGTGACTGACAAAGTGTTCTCAAATTACTGTACTGCTAATATTAGTGGAGTCCCTGGTGATGATACCATTCATTCTTCTTAAGGCAGGAACAGATTAAGGATCCAAATCCCTGGCATCACAGTTAAGCCTCAGACTTGTCACAAATAAATACATTCGACATGTCTGATTTTTTACAACCAGACACCAGACACATTTGAATGTGTCTCTGTAGTTTGAGAAGTGTAATCTGCAGATGTTAGTTTTTAAAGAGGAACTCCAATCAAAGTCTGTTTTAATGCCTTTTGTGTAGGATCCTGAATATTAATAATCCAAAGTTAGTTGTTTGGTCTGAAAACATTACATAGACACCACATATCTTTATTCTGACATTTGCATCTTGTATATATGTTATTATTAACTGTTCTTAATTTGGCTTTTATTTTTGTGTTGTGCTCGGATGTCCTTCAGATCCTCCATGAAGAATGGGCTAATTATGGAGTCATGCATAAATATCAGCCTGTGGACCTAATCAGGTACAGAGCAGTTAGTTCAAACTAAAGTAAAAGTCTAGCAATAGCTATAACTTGAAATTACAATGTTTAGCCACTAATACCAAATTGTTGAACTAAACAAATATTGTATTCTGATGGTTTTACTGTTCATAGTGAGGTACCAATATGTAAAATTTGTCCTAATGATGATGTCAGAGAAAAGTACATGGGATTATCAAAATCAAAAGTAATTATTCCCACAGGTTCAAGCTAATTTCAGGAAAGATCTTCATATTCAATTAATAATTTACTTATTTGTAAATTTGACTATTTGGCCTGAGACCTATGAATTCCAACAGCAATTTTCATGGAAAAGAAAGCCAGTACTTTGGCAAGACCTTATCACAGACCAATGTATTAGTTAAGGAGAGGGTTTGACACGATGGTGGTGCTAGACTTCACGTGATAATCTGGCCTGCAGCTGGGAAGACCCTGTTTACTACTCTGGACCAGAGTTGGACCAACCAATCAACCGACGTTCTGACATTGCCGTCCTTATGCTCTGTGACTAGTGAGGTCAAAAATTACTGCCAAACCCAGCCAGATAGTTAACACATTGCCTTTATTTTAACAGGAAATACTTTGGAGAGCAGATTGGGTTGTATTTTGCCTGGCTGGGTGTTTATACTCAGCTCCTCATCCCTCCCTCTGTACTGGGCATCATTGTCTTTCTGTACGGCATATTCACTGTGGATGCCAATGTGCCAAGGTAGACACCCTTCAAACATCTGCATGCTAATCAAAAGTACATTGTGTAATCACCATAATCGTGCTTATATAATTCTCTGTGTTGTTCTTTCACGTGTTTATTTCAGCCAGGAGACATGTGATGACAACCTGAACATCACCATGTGTCCGCTGTGCGATGGCGTGTGTGACTACTGGCGTCTCAGTACGGTGTGCTCACTGGCCCGAGCATCATACCTGTTCGACAATGGAGCCACTGTCCTCTTTGCTATTTTCATGTCTCTGTGGGGTAACTATACATTCTAATACACTCTCCTGATCATGTAGACCAGCTCCCAGGCACAGACAGGGGTAATGACAGATGGTTCGATTGCATCTGTTTTAATTCATTATTTACTTATTTAATCAGGATGTATTAACATAAGGAACTTGTTCCTATGTGAGAAAAAAAATTGCTTTGTGAATATTCATGCATAAAAGCAATATATCAATTTTATGTACAATTCCTTGAAGTGGGTAAATTACTGCTCATCTATTTAAGAGGGTACATTTATTTAAAGAAACAAGTTAATGCTGCAAGGTTAAGCTAGCGTCCTTCAGTAATGATTGGACTAAGTGAATAGATATCAACATCTAGCTGCTATCGGGCATGTTGCTTTGAGGTGGGTCATGTCTGTGTGACTCACATTATGTAAGTATTCAGCTTTGAATACTTTGAAATAGCCATATAACCGTCACTATCAGCAGCTAAAAATTTGTTAATATTCAGTTGGTTCATGTTTTGTTAGAGGATTTATAATTTTTCTGTATTAAAACGTTGCTTTCATAAATAGAGACCCTGCTGCTCCGCATATAGTAAGGTACAAATTCACTGCATTACTCAATGGCACACAGAGGGCAGCTGTGGAACAAGGAGTGCTTCTTTATACTGTAAGCGCTTTGATGCAACACCTTTTTAAAGTGCTATATAAAGTAAATAAACTGAAACAAAAACATTATTGTACACTGTAAGACTTGGGTGGTCAAACAAAAGGTCAGTGATTTTCAACATATTCCTTCTGCTTATCTTCTTGTAGCTGCCTGTTTCCTCGAGCACTGGAAAAGGCGACAGATGTGTCTTAAACATACCTGGGACCTGACGAGCTTGGAGGACGAGGAGGTACAAAAATAGGTTCAAGAATGCTTTATGTGCAATAAACATACACTAATGCATTATTTTAGAATAGACACAGTCAGAGCCAGTCAGAGTTTGTTAATGTGCCAAGTCAGTCAGAGTGAGAGTGTTAACCTCATGTCCCGGGTCAATCATGATGACAGAGGTCGGTGGTGTTTGCCTTGCTGATTATTTTTAATCTCATAACCCTCCCCCTAACACACACATATACACATTGCCCCCCTGTATATATGCATTAACACGACGCTTTAAAGGGCTGTAATGGGATTGGCCTATTCTTAAAGCAGTGCACTTGCTGGATAAGATGACACAACAAAGTCACAACATAAACATTCCTAGCCTAATTCAACTCTCCCTCTCTCTCTCTGTTTCTCTCTGTGATTCTCTTTACTTCTTGTCTCTGCTGCCTGAAGGAGCGAGTCCAGGTGGGCGACTACACCCATTAAATGTACCCACATTGAAATCAGAAGTGAATCACAATCTGGTTTAAGAAGCAGTATTATTTATTTTTAATCTTTTTTATTCCAAACATATATTGTTCTTAATTGGAATATTTATAAGCAGATGACAATCAGATAATACGAATCAGTAATGTTTGCATGCAATTGTTTTGTACATTTACAATTTTATTTAAAACATTTTAATTGGTTTGTGGGGCTAATTTGCAATCAGCAGTTTGTTTGTATTTTCTCTTCTGAGCTATGTGAGTGTCTTCTAATAGAGAATGGTAAACATAAACTTTTCATGCATTTGGATCAAAATCTGTCTGCGTCCTTTTGAAAATATTGATATTTTTCAGTTAGAGTCACTGCCAATCAACATCATGTTATGAGGCTAAATGTGCCGTTGTAGTCTACTACCCCCTTGGAGCTACAGATATGAAGTCACTGAACTCTGACTTGTGTAGGGACGACTTTAAACTGACCTAAAACTTTGGGAAAGTGACTGAAGCCCCCACACTGTAAAGGTGTGAATAGCTAAAACAAAAAATAGCGTGTTATAAGAACCTTTGTCTTGCCGGGTGTGATTCCTTACTTTGCGGTGCTGTCCCATGTGGTTTAACATTTGCATGTGTGTGCTGCTGCAGGAGGAGCTGAGGCCTGAATATGAAAATGCTCTACAAGAGAAAAAAGCTAAGATTAAAGCACAGTCCAAAAAGAAGGTATTGCACATGAGTGTATGTTTTTTGCGTGTTTTATGATGCAATTGTATGACTTGTAACAAAAGCTGCACACAGTTAAATTGTCAAGCACGTTTTTCTCACTCTGTGTTTTTACTCTGTTGCAGATGACTCAAGCTGGGGAAGGTGTAGATGGAGAAACTGACCAGATGCTGGCCTCCCAGGTATCACTGCACTGCTCTGTGTGACAGGACATTATTTTGACAGAGTTGCTGAAAAGGACAGGGGCGGGGCTTGGCGCTGTTGCGCTGAGGTGATTTAAACTTGCTCCATGCTAACACGGATCTCATTTATTCAATTACATTACACTCCGTGAAGTTAAACTGCTGTTTAAGAAATATTACAAATATTATATCTTTTTCATGTACAATCAAGTTATTAGTCTGTAGGAGTTTATGTCCATGCATAAAGAAGAAACCCCCTTCACCTACTGTGGGTGGTTGAGTCCAAAGCTGCTTACCTGCCTGAGATTAGCCTAGATTACTGATGGAGAGAGAAAAGGGAGGACGGAGATGAAGAAGGGGAGGGGATTTCTGTCCTTACAGATGGCAGACATGCACCATGTGCTCAGCATTACTGCACATAACATACCATACATGCATTACAGCATATACCAATGTCTGTTTTTTATCTCGACAGCGGGAGCCAGAGTCCCTGGACATTGAAGATCAACTGTCAGGTTATCTCATCAATGTGTCCACCTTACTGTTTCTGGTACGGCATTTATACTTTCATTTATGTTTATACGATTACTCTTCTCACCTCCGTCTGTCTTCTTGTTGATCCCCCTTTTAATTTTATAATGCTCTCAAATATCACACAATATTATATGATTATTGTCAATTGTCATGTTTATTTAGAGGATGTTAGGCATTCCACAAAAACCAGTAGTCGTGTCCTTCTTCCAGCTTCAAAATGTTTCCCATATTATATCCATTCATTTCTCATTAATCTAGTTTCAACAATGAAAATAACAGAAAGATAAAACAGTGAATATGATAACAGAAAAAAAGAAATCAACAGAAGAAAAGAAAAAGAATAAATAAGATCAAAAAGATAAAAATAGATATGTACATGTACCCAATATTAAAAACACACTCTCATCATAAAGAATTGCCATCAAATAAAACAAATGTTCTTCTGCACCTGTGTCTCTTCTAACTTTATCTAGCTCATCTAACCTTTTTACATTGTGGGCATGTGTGTTGTGTTTGTTCAGATCTTCATAACCTTCTCGGCAGTGTTTGGGGTGGCAGTTTATCGCATTTGCATGTTAAGTGTGTGGTCCATGAACCCTGATCCCGAAGCCAAGGCCAGCGTCAGGATGACTGTCACCACCACGGGCATCATCCTGAACATGATGGTTGTTCTGGTGCTGGAAGAGGTCTATGGAGCGATCGCTTTGTGGCTGACTGAACTGGGTATTGTATTTAATGCTGTTACAAAGTAGAGCATTAAATAGGGAAGCCTCATAAATCACAGTGCTTCTATATTTTGGCTGAACTAATGTCCAACTGAAGACAGAATGAGGCAACAAAATGGAGTAAAAAGACCGGTTGACTTTTTAATCAGCCAAAGAGGGAAATTGTGTGAGTACTGTGGATTGGTTGAGTTATTGTTGGGGATTGTTTTCTGGCCCCATGCATACTGAATGTTAAGTTGTAGTTCATTTTTTCTTTGTATGCATTAGATACTATAGCTTCCAAACACAGACATGATACAATCAACTGGAACACTGTACAACACAGGTTGTTCCAGCATGAAAGGCCATGTGAGTCGTCGCAATTCAAACATGCTATTATGAGCAAGTGTGTTTACAATTATTGTGTCTCTTTTCCAATAGAGCTTCCTAAGACAAAGGAAGACTTTGAAGAGAAGCTGATCTTTAAGTCTTTCTATCTAAAGTCCATGAACGCCTTTGCACCTATTTTCTATGTGGCCTTCTTCAAGGGCAGGTGTGTGTCTTTTATAAAATCTTAACTTCACTCACTTCTCACCATTGTGGCTCTTTATTCCTCGTCATGTGACTTGGTCCTCTCTTCATACAGGTTTGCTGGGCGGCCTGGCGATTATGTTTACGTCTTTGGAGACTATCGCATGGAGGAGGTAGGTTTGTTTACACACAAGTGTTTTTTGTTCATGTGTATAGACAGTGTATGCACAGAACATGTGCCTCCTAGTCTTGAGGAAATGTGTGGGTTTTTTCCCCACACAGTGCGCTCCACCGGGCTGCCTCATCGAGTTGTGCATCCAGCTCAGCATGATCATGCTCGGAAAGCAGCTCATCCAAAACAATGTGTTTGAGGTTCTCATACCGTATGTATATATATATATTATTTTTTTTGTTTGTTTGTTTACTTCTGCAAACAAATTTCTCATAAAACCACTTCTGCTTCTTTTACCAATTTTCCCTCTGATTCTTTTTTGTTGCAGTAAGCTCAAAAAGATGTACAGAACAATACAGGAAGAAACAGGAGCAGAAAATGAAGCAAATGAAGAAGGAAAGAGACCAAAGCAACAATTTGACAAAGATTTCACTCTTGAACCCTTTGAAGGCGTGAGCCCAGAGTACATGGAAATGAGTGAGTCTCTTCTAGTCTCTTGCTCACTCTTTTATTCATGGAGTCACTCACTACTGCAATCTTTTAACTATGCGTGCCTACTTGCATGTGTGTATTAATATTTACAGTTATCCAGTACGGGTTTGTGTCTCTGTTCGTGGCCTCCTTCCCATTGGCGCCAGCATTCGCTCTGCTCAACAACGTCATTGAGATTCGCCTCGATGCTGCAAAATTTGTCACAGAGATCCGACGGCCTGATGCTGTGAGGTGTAAAGACATAGGTACAGATCACATATGAGAGCATGTCCACTTTGTCAGTCTCTGTGTGAATGTAAAATAAGCTATTCTGGAACTTTTAATCACTTTCTTTTCCTTTACTCCACTCTGCCCTTCCGTTTTTGTCTCTTTGTCTCCATGTCTGTCTGTCACTTTCTTCTACACACCACACGGACACACCTTCCTTTTCTGCCTTGTCTCTTTTCATGCTCATGCTATCTCCAGGGATTTGGTACAACATTCTCTGTGGAATCAGCAAGTTCTCTGTCATTACAAATGTAAGTGTGTGTGTGTGTGTGTGAGAGAGAGAGAGAGTGTTTATGTCAACTCTGACCTTTGACCTCTGTCAGCAAAGTTACAAGTATAAAGGTTTAGCTGTTGCCATATCCTCTCGTATTTCATTTTTTTCATCATCACATTTTTGGAACTGAGTTTTTATCTTTTCGTTCTTCATGTATTAAAGCTGCCCTGTGGAGATTTTGTGTAAACAAACAAAATTATGCTAACATTAACTGTTAACCAAAATACATTGTGTGACGTCTAGCAAACGTTGTGAATGCATTTCCTTCCTCGTTAAACATTTGCAAAGCTGTTTTTTAATAAAATAATTTGCTTGTTTGTTGGTGCATTGCGACACTTCTTTACGCGTCATTTCAGGCAGCTGTCAATCAGCTGAACACGATTGGCAGGAATGGGTATAATGTTATAAAATGGGGACTACTTGTAAAGACTGTGCTCTATAGTGCTACTAGTGGTGAAGAATCTCACAGGCTACCTTTAAGTTTATGTCTGAATCTGCCTTAGTGATTCTGGGTACAATGTTGTCTGGTTAAGGCAGTAGGCTGTTTTTGGTTGAGTAAAACAGGTGAAATGAATAGTTAGAAAATCAATCAACACACTGAACTCAGAAAAACTGATAATTACACTGTAATAGAGTTAAATTACAGAAAGCTATTTTGAAGAACATCAATAGCAACAAAAAAAAATCAGGGTCTAAACCCAATACATGTTACATCTTTGAAGATCTCAGGATGCTCAGCAAGACGCAACACAATAATGTGTGGCCTCATGGGTATTATAAAAAGAACTATGGATCTATGGACAGAATTCCCCCAAAAAGATTATTGATTTTTGTTGTAGAAGGTAGATAATATTATTGATGTAACGTTATTATTTGAAATTTGAGCCTATACATTTGAATATAACTGATATCCAGCTGATGCAACATAATACAGTATTGTCATTTCCACTGCTTTGTTGTTGCAGGCATTTGTCATCTCCTTCACGTCAGAATTTGTTCCAAGAATGGTTTACCAGTACATATATAATGTAAATGGCACCATGAATGGCTACACAGAGCACTCACTGTCCTACTTTAATGTCAGCAACTTCCCACCTGGCACTGCACCCACCACCACCCTCATCACTGGAGTCTCCATTTGCAGGTTGGAGTGACTCTCTTAACTTTGACCTACCTGGATTTTCCTTTAAATTCTTGAGCCCAGCAGCTTAACTTTTACTTTACCAAAATCCCAAAATGTGAAATGTTGTAAAATGTGGCTTTTATAGGAGGGTTTTTTACTGAGGCAAGTCTTTCTAAGAATTACCATGTTGCTCCAGGTTCCTCCTTGCTAATAATGTACTGTCTGTGTTTTTCAGATATAAGGACTACAGAGACCCACCATGGGAGCCAGATGCCTACACTTTCTCTAAACAGTACTGGTCTGTCCTGGCTGCAAAATTGGCCTTTGTAATATTCTTCCAGGTAGGAAAATAATATTTACACTTGTGCTTATATAATTCATAAATCAGTCATAGTGGTGTCTGATCTCTAAGTCTGATCTCTAAGTCTTTCTTTCTCAGTTCTTAGTCTTTCACAGTTAGTTCTAGCACCCTTAGGTCTCTGTCAACAAACCCCATAGCAAAGGCCTGTCTTTTTCAAAATCTTGCCTCACTCATTCACCATTGTCTGTCTTTATTGTTGGCACATTAAAACAATTTTATAGATAAGTGGGGATGCGCCGAGCCAACCTTTTCTCTTCTGGTACTGATTCTGGTATACAAATGATTCCTACAGCTTTAAAATATGTACCCCTCATTGTGTGAAACTCATTGGGATCATTTCTATGTAAGGTAGCGTGAGGCATGGGATATCTATGGTGATAAGAGTCTGAAGCCCGCCATGACTGAATTAATTAATCTGATAGTGGAAACACTGATGACACTTATGACATTTACCAAGTTGCACCCATAATGCAGATCAGTCAGGTCTGGCCAATATCACCATGATACCAGTCTGGTGGAGCAGTGCATTCCTGTAAACTGGGGGATCGTAAAGACCTAAAAATGTTTATCCTACAATATTGAAGAAAGAATTAGTTGTCATGTAACTAGAGAAACATTAACTCCAAATATACTCATACACTACTGTAATTAAATATGGCAAGAAAATCAAAAAAGATTCCTTGTCTTTTGCCCTACAGAACTTTGCCATGTTCCTCAGCATGTTGGTCGCCTGGATGATCCCAGATGTGCCACGATCCCTGCGGGAACAGCTGAAGAAGGAGAACATGATGCTGATGGAGTTTCTGCTGAATCAAGACCAGGAAGCACGTGCCAAATCTCGCTCCCCAAAACGCTCCATCTCCTACATCCCCGCCAACATAGACATTGTGGTGGAGGCACCACTGGAAGAAAGAGAGGAGCAGCAAGTGGAGGAGAAAGAGGAGGAGGAAGAAGGGGTTGGGATCAATCTGGATGAACACAGAAGGACCAGCGACAGTGATCCAGAGGTCGGGAAGTCATTTGAAGAAGTTCAAGAAAATAAACAGGAAGAACAAAGAGGTGAAGGAGAAGACGAGGGTGGGGAGTTAGAAAGGGGAGAAAAGGGAAAAGATGGAGAAGTAAATGAAAAAGATGAAAAGGGGGATGGTGTGCAAGAGGAAGGAGGAGAAAAAGAGGAAGGAGGACAAAGAGAGGAAGAAGAAAAGAAAGTGAAGCCAGAGCAGCAAGATCATTTTACTGTCGATCTAGACACCATCATGAGTGAACTGGGCCTCTTGGGTGAGAGGAGAAAACTTAATGTACATCCTTCAAGTTGTTTTCTGTAAAGTAATGTGTCTTATTTATGATTAATTTTGTATTTCTTGTCATGTAGATGAAGAACCCTCATCGAGCACAGCTGGAGATACAGAGCTTCCCCACTCATGTTCTCAACAGGAATACAAGAAAGACCAGGAGCCTCCATCACGTCCATCGTCTAACAGAGGCTCATTGCAGAGTCTGAGGAGCTCCAGGGCAGAAATCACATCACCAGATGTTGACACTAGGCTCTTCTCACTAATCGCTCCTCCTCCCAAAGAGCCAGGCTCAAGGGCAAAGGCCCGCTGCTCCACCCTGCCTTCCCGCCACAGAGGAGCTGAGGCTTGTTACAGTTTGCCACAGCCGAGCCACTCCACCAGCCTCACGAGGTTCCAGCAGGAGGCCACACTTACACCCCTGGTTCTACTGGGCTCTTCATTATCGGCCTCGTCCAACCCTTTCTCTCCCCCACACACGCCGGGGTCACCATCATCTGCACTTCCCACACAGTCCCCATCGCCCCAACAGCCCAAAGCCCCCAGTGAACTATTTGTGCTGAAAGGCCCTCCGCCTCAACCGCCTCGCTCCAGGGGCAAAGCCCGGTGCTCCACCCTGCCTGCACGACAAAGAGCCACCGGGCCTGAAGACCACTCCACCAAACCCATCCATTCCACCAGCTTTACAAAGCTGGGAGACCAAATGCCCCCTTCCCCTAGTGAACTAAAGCATAACACGCCAGTATGAGGAGAGCTGGGAGCCAAGGGCAATGGAGAGAGGGTGGCATCCATAATACCTGGGGTCTGAAGAGAGACCATCCAGATTAACTGAACATCCTTTTTATCCTCTTAATCTTCATAGAGATGTTTACCACTCAGTGGTTTAGGACTGACCCTGACAAGGAGAGTGCTGGACAATTCAGAGGAAGACTGCTCTGAAACTCTCCCTGACATGTCTGGAAACAAAATACCACTTGAACTTGAACTCTTTCTATTCCTTTTTTTGGTTGGTTTGTGTTTGCCCACCCAAAGAGCTCAGTAGCCACTGCTCCTCTGTTATTTTCAGTCACACACACACAGCAGTGCTTCCTTATAGACCAGAGGAAGATGGAAATATATACAGCACAGCTAGTATCAACAGTTATGCTTGTAGATAAACTGAGGTTTTGATATATAAAAAATGTAAAATGATAATAAAAGAAGGACATATTTTTGATATGTGTTTTTCCTTCTGAACTCTGCATTTCAGTTGTGTTATCTTTGCAACACGGGCTTTGATTACCGACAGGAAAGGTGAACATTTAAATGAATCTGATTTAATCTGCGTGAATAAAAGGTGACAAATAACATCACACATCCAGAAGTCCTCATTTTCAGAGATGGCAAGCTGAACAAAGTCGTTAACATGAGACCAACAACAACAACAACAACAACAACACAACATTCATAACATGTGACTAGTAAATGCTAATTGGGAGATGGTGATAGTTCCAGCAGTGATATGCCTATTGTGTTGTCTGTGCATTGCCCCCTTCTGGTGTATGGTGAAACACAAAGAAATGATTCAGTGTCCTGTTTCAGTGTTCAGTGACATGTTGCTATACTTTTGTATCCCTCTGAAACCTGACAAAAAAATAAAAAGTAACACCTTCCAATTTTACATTAATTGCCCAAAATTCAAATTTTCCCCATAGAAACCTAGCAAGGAAAACGGTTCATTTTAACCAAGGTCACTTCATTTGTATTGATACGTTTGTTATTAACCCAGGCAGCTATTTATGCAAAGTGATGTATCTCTCTCTCTCTCTCTCTCTCTGTCTCTTTCTCTCTCTCTTTGTGTGCAAAAGTCCCCTTTTCTCCTCTACCCATAACCTGCACCGGCTCCTCCTCCACTGCCCCACCAGTGAATGGGGCCTTTGTGTGGGGGCTTCCCAGCATTCCAAGGGAATTCTTGCAGGTGAGGGTACAATAACAATCCCACACTCAGATGACTGCTGCAGCTTACCATTTACAACTGAAAATACAAAATGCTGCAAGGGCCGTTAGGGGTTGTTAGCCCTGAGCACAGCTTACTTTAAAGGAGTTGCTGCGACTACCAGGGTGAGATCACCAGAGCAGACAGAGTGGGAGGGAAGGATCACATTTTTTTCTAAACAGGTGAGCGTCTACACACGCATGCTAAAAAATCAACATGCTCGCTGGAGCCTGTTGCCTCACATAATGAGGTACATCGTACAGAGTAGGAAAAGCATTAGCTCATGAGTAAATATTTGCCTTACTTTTTTTACTTTTCACTCTGTCTTTGAAGAATGGCCCCACAATAGCTGAAAGAGGCAACACATAGGATATACAGGGTTGTAATCTGCAGTGGATAAGTGCAGTACATGAACTGTATGAGTAGCAGACATTGGAAAACTCACAGTGGGCATACTGAAGGTGAGTGTGTGTCAAGACAACACTGCTTGCAGGTCTACTCATTTTTCCATGCTGAATAATTAACTTACATTGAGGGTCAGGGACACACTAATATGAGTTGTACTGTAATTAGGACATCACAGCAAATATTTATAACTATTTATGTCTGTTCAGACAGCTTTGCACATTTTGATGGTAGTTTTCTAACTGCTCAAATAGCATGTTTTTATATACACTCTGTTATGGGCAGAGTCCACACAAGAACGAACAATCTAATCTTTACCTGCTTGAATTGTGCCTCCTCACCCTTCTTTATCTTTCTTGACCTTTGATGTCGATTGTAGTTCTCCATCTCCAAAGTACTCCCTTCCTTCAAGATTGCATGTCCACAGAACAGTTGTCCATTCACATAACAGTAGGAGACAGTGGCAAAGCATAGTGGCCATAATAAAAAAATTGGCACTGTCGATTCAAGACAAATAAGTGGTGCATTTTTGGCCGTGAACCTGTGTGGACCAGAGCCCTAGCTGTTTTAGCATGCCAGCCTGTGTGCAGTTAAAAACTGCTTTGGCTGCTACAGAATTACAGTGAATGTGCACTACTTTTGCCAGTTGACCATGTTTTGTCTATAATTGAAATAAATACACTTTAACACATCTTTAATCTAATATTAATCGTATTTTGAAGTCAAACCTTTTAAAAAGGCAAATGAAAAAAATCTCCCTATGTGGTATGATAACTTCACATGTTTGTGTGTCAAATATAATTTCTTTGATCAGTGACCTACTGTTTTGTCTAGGAAACAAGTTGTGTTTTCATTAGTGTATCCTGTGTTTCCCAGCAGCATGTTGCAGACAGTGAGTGGGTGGCTGTGGTGGGAGCGTCTGTGGTTGCCAGCAAATGTCTCCTGGTCAGATCTGGAGGACAATGAAGGTTGTGTCTACGCGAAAGCCTCTCAACTTTACGCTGCTCTGCCCTGCGCCCTCTGCCTGCTCCTGGTCAGATACATGTTTGAGAGGTGAGAATGTACAGTATGTAGATGAGTGAATGTGCCTGTGTGTACGTGAGCTAAGCAATGCAATTGTCTGGTTTTAAAATACTGGGATTATTTTGCACAAGCTGTGTTGAGCAATATTATACATGGAACTACAAAGAACCAGGCCCCTTCCGTTGTGTTTACATGGATGAAACAAAGCTGTGCTGCGCCAGATCATTTCTCATGTTGCTTGTGTGCTGTTGCAGTTACCTGGCCACACCACTGGCTAATATTTGGGGAATCAGGGACAGGGTACATCTCACAGCAGAACCAAACCCCGTCCTAGAAAAGTACTTCTGTAGCCAATCACGGTTCCCATCACAGGTATGTTAAAAGGGGCATTTCACTGAAAACCAAAGGTTATTTGTTGTTCACATACAGGAATGTAAACCAATAGTTACACATGGTATACAACATTATAGCATTTTGTGTGGTATAAGCAAGAAGTTGTTCCATATAGCTCTACAAAAACACACACCGCTTTATAAGTGAAATATCGCTCTTAAATACATTGGCGATTGTGGCTCACTGCGCTTTTAACTGTTTTTGTCAACACAAATCTTTGATCGCGCTTTTTATTGCTGAAATTAGATGCACAGTAAATGATATGCTCTTTCTGCAACATATGTGGCTCATCAGAGAGTAAAACTTAATGCTGGTGTAGAACTTCAGAGAGTGTGGGTCCTGGGGTTGAATGAGTGTAACAATTGGATAATTTCCCACGTTTCTCAGGCTGATGTCAGTTCTCTGTGTAAGAAGACCAGTTGGCTAGAGAGGAGAGTCCAACTCTGGTTCAGGAGGAGGAGGAACCAGGAGCGTCCAGGGCTTCGCAAGAGGTTCTGTGAGGCCAGGTGTGTGTGTGTGTGTGTGTGTGTGTGTGTGTGTGTGTGTGTGTGTGTGTGCGCGCCTGTGTGTGATTATACACTGGTGTGAGAACACATATATGCAGTGCATATGTTTCAGTATGTGACATTATTGTTCTTGTCTGTCAACAGTTGGAGATGTGTGTTTTATTCTTTTGCATTTGTCTGTGGAGTCCTGGCTCTCTATGATGTAAGTAGTTTTAACCTTTTCAATAATTTATCACAGTAACTGTTTCTTTTACAGGATACATGAGCTTGTGTTGATTTTTTCAAGGCTGTTCTCCAACCCCCCCCCCCTCTCACACTCCTCTACCTTTCTATTTTTGTTGGCTGTAGAAACCTTGGTTTTATAATCTGAAGGAAGTTTGGGCTGGCTTTCCTAAACAGGTAAATGTCTTTGTCATTGCTATTAGGACAGCTTGTACAATATTACAGTATGCATTATGATAAACATCTATATACGTGTGTGTTACATGTCCGTGCAGTCCTTGCTGCCGTCTCAATACTGGTATTACCTCTTGGAAATGGGCTTCTACCTTTCTCTGCTCCTCAGCCTCACATTTGATGTGAAGCGGAAGGTGAGTGTACTGATGTCTCCAGACGTGTGAAACAAAGTACTGCAATGTGAAGTACTGCACCTATTCAGTGTTTAATTCCATTTCAACTGAATTCATTATTCATAATGTATCACAGAAAATATTATGTTCAAATATTTTAAAACAAAACCTTTATTTTCCTTTTATGTTGTAAAGATGCAATATTTGCTGTATACCTGCATGTTTACCTGCCATGTGTTTGTGTGTAGGACTTCAAAGAGCAGGTGATTCATCATATAGCCACGCTGATTCTTCTGAGTTTCTCCTGGATTTCTAACTACATCCGTATCGGAACCCTTGTGATGGCAGTTCATGACTCCGCTGACATACTGCTAGAGGTCAGTGCTGATGTGTATACGGATCTATGTGGTATCCATGGTCGTACTGGGACTTAAAGGAACAGTTACTTCCAAAAAGTAATTTTATATTGCAACGCTTTTTTATATCACTTGTAACAATTGTGTAACAATCTGCCTCTAAGGGTAAAAATGTGGCCTTGAAGTTGTGTCAGCAGTATGATGCAGAGCCTAAAACCTAAAGATGTCTGACTGATTTCTAAAATCGCTAAAGGCAGGACTCAAACAGGTCTGATGACCAAAATATAAAACACTGAGTTGAGTTTGAACAGCAGTGAACATAAATGTGGTTGCCCAGCCCCAACATGAATTTTTTGTCATGTTGTTTTTTTCATGCTAGCTCCTTAAAAAACACAAGACATTCTACTCAGATTTACAGGTAACAATTGAGATGACTAAAGCAGGAGGAGGAGGTTGATAGTAGTGTGCGTGAGACTTAATGCAGAATTTCTTTCTTGTGAGGAGCAATTCTATAAGACACTGGTGAATGCAGGGTTGAAATCACATCTCTCTAGTCTGCAGATTAAACACTGAATGTATAGGTATTTGTGATATCATGTCAACATGTCCATGTCAACCTCCTGTATTAGCATAGGAAAGAAATGTCGTTATATGGGGATTATTACGTGATCCAAACTAAATTTTAATAGCAAACATGCCTGCAGCGACTTTATGTCTGATTTTGAACTATTGTTTTAAAAGAAAGAACCGAACCTAATTCTTTTTCCTGTTTTTATTTCATAGGGTGCAAAGGTGTTCAACTACGTCAAGTGGCAACAGACTGCTAACGCCATGTTCGTGGTGTTTACAGTTCTCTTTATGGTGACAAGACTTGTCATTTTTCCTTTCTGGTAAGTGAATGAATGGGAGGGATGCAGCATGATGCATAATGAGGAAAATGATTGGTGTAATGTGGGAAAAAGATTATGTGTGCATACCTTCTACAGGCTGATCCACTGTACATGGGTGTACCCACTGGAGGAGTTTTCTCCCTTCTTTGGCTACTACTTCTTCAATGTGATGTTGCTGGTTCTACAGATACTCCACCTCTACTGGGCTGTTCTCATATCACAAATGGTTTCTAAGTTTATTTTCAGCAAGGTCTGTTCACTGGTGTCTCTATGTGACACTATTATTAATATTAATTTATGTGAAAGAAGGAAGAAATGTATGAAAACTATGCACATTGATGCTTCTCTTTGGTTCACGCTTGTTTCCTACTTCTTCTCTGTGGCTCCTCTTCATCCTGCAGCTGGAAGGCGATGACAGGAGCGATAAAGAGGAGGACGACAGTGACTCACCGAAGGAAAGAAGTCACAAATTGAGTCACATAAATGGCTCAGGAGCCAGAGGCCGTGCCAATGGCCACTGACACATACAAACAGACAGATACAGAGAAAAAAGAAAATGGACAGCAGACACATGGACACATTCAGTCTGGATTACAGCTGTTAGAATATTATTGTATATAGAAAAAGAGTGAGTACACTTGAGCAGAGATTTTCTTTTTTAAAGGAACTGGGAAGGATTTTACATTCATAGATTTAAAGCTAAATTGTATATGGAATTCATTGAATTCAGACTTTCTAACAACTTATTATCCTATTCCTCTCATAATTAAAAATAGAGGAAGTCTCATTTAATATGTTGTTTTGTATGTTATTGAGAATAATTACCATGAAAGCGACAATGACATGTGAGTGCTTCTATATGTGTATTTGGTTGGGCAGAGCACAAAACCAAAGCCCTATAGGGAAACATACATACTTTTTGTATGTCTGTTTATGTTTATAAAACCATATATATGTGTCAGAATTTTTTCATGAGCTTGTACTGCTGGTGTGGGAAGCAGAATAAGCTGAAATATCGAGAGATGGATCTCACTTTCTCTGGATATCGGTGGCTGTGCCAGCACGCCCTCTCGCGACAATCAGCGAGAACTGACAGGAGATTAAACGTCTGTTCCTTCGTTACCATCAGTTACCATAGAAACCACAACACAAACCATGCCTAAACTACATTTAATACCAAGAGTAGCATAACTTACATTATTAGTACGCAAATAGTCGCCAGTATTGCCAGAATGGCGTATCGCACAAGTGTGAGAATTGGAAACTGGAATGAGGACCTGCGCTTAGAAGAGGTATGTTTCAAAATAAAACACTACATTTTTAGCTAGCTTAATTTAAAGGCCGTTACGCGTTATCGTCATGGATGTTCTGCTTTGTTAGAAAGGGCGTCAAGATGTAGCTAAACACAAGTTAGCTAAACAAGTGAAGCTGTTTGCACAAGCTTAACCCTAACCCGTAATGACTGAAAACAGACAATTCAATCAGATTATCAGGCTAACTACCCATCTCAGTTTACCAAACTCTGGTAAGCACGGCAAGCAGAGCAGAGCTGTGGATGTAAAGAAAGTATACAGTTAAGATTGTTAAAATACTAAAATTAAAAAAAGCATGTTTTGAATGGTTAAGTTACATTTGTTCTTCTATGGTGACAGGTTAAAAAGCAAACAATAGAAGGAATGATAATGAGGTTTGATAAATATTTTGACTTTGTTTGGCAACTACGTTGTAGCTTTTGAGGCAAAAAATGGATGACAACATCTAGAAGAACATTTTTTATTGTATGCAAAGTATATTCATGTTCCTATAGTTGAATTGTAATTCCTTTTTAAATATGCATTAATCAGTAACCCAGGGACACTGAAATGCAGTAGGGACCATTCAGTAAGAAAGAGGAAAATAGCAGGTGTTTATCATATTTTTCCTGTATTTGTCGTTACGCCAAGATAATCGTGGTGGGGTCATGAGGCCATATTAAAGAAAACACATTGTTTTTGCTGATGTTTTTCCAGGAAACAAAGAAAGAGTACCTGGAGAAAAAAGAGAGGGGTGAGCTTGCTGCCCAGAAAGTAGACTTCCTCAATCAGAACATTTTGAGACCGGTAAAATTATTTTAAGCTATCAGAACACCATTAACAACAACAATAACACAATGATAATGGTAATAATGATGGGGTTTGTTCATGCGTGTAGGTGAATCTCGCTGTGACAAATGATGGAAGATTGCACTTTGGGGATGTTGTGATGTTAGTGAACACGGGAGAAGAAAACAGGATGTACAGTGCAGTAAGCATTAACGCAGACATTAACAGTTTGACAAAGTTTCCTTCGCCTGGCATTAAAGCACCATGTGGAATCAGTGCAGGAAGGGGCATCCAGGCCTGCACACGCACTGCCTTCATCATTACCAGGTACACACACAAACACACACTTCAACATGCACCTCAACACACACGGTAACACCCCCAGATGTAAACCTGTGACATTACTTGTTTGACTACAGTGTCGATGGCAGTCCCGAAGGATCGAATCTGAATTTTGAGCAAAGTTTTGCCCTAAAAACAACAACTGGCTTTGCCAGGGGGGTACGTGAAATAACACAAACAATTAGGAACTTTACACAAAGACTGACTGCTATAAAAGGAGCTCTACATCCATTTTACACATGGAGTTTAGGCAGGGTGATTTTAATGATGCAATTGAGTTGAAATATGGGAGGTATAGCAATAAGGACAGTAGTCAGGATATCTCTGCCTCAGCTGCATTGATTTTTTCCTTTAGCTTACTGAACAGATATGTTCTCTTATTTCATTACACTGGCATTTTACATTCAGTTAAACACAACAATTGTGCCTATTAATCCTTCTGAAAACACACATGTATCTCACCTTTAGTGTGTCACTGTGTGTTGACATGTTTTTTCTTCCTTTCTTTTCACAGCTTTACTTGATGAGTGACCTGAAAAGTTTTCAAAAGGTAGATCAAGTTTAAACATTAATACTTTATTGAAGCCCATCAAGGAATTACACAGAAAAACCACCAACTGTGAAGAGACATTTTAACAATGCGGAAGTGCAGAAAGCTCATGGGCTCATATGTTTGTCCTTTTCGCTAGATTTTCTGTACTATTGAAAATGTCATACTATTGTGACTTAATTTAAAGTGTGCAAAGAAGTCCCGTCTACAAGAAGTCAACTTGGATGAGGGTGGTTCCTTTCTGTCATGGTGGAAGATAGTGCACCTTGACCCCCAGGAGAGGCTTGAATATGAGGGTCAGCCTGTTCCGGTAAGCCTTTACTGTCTTTGTGGTTAATGATTTCACTTCACTTCAACACCAGTATTCCTGTTGCTTAAATGTTTAACTGAACACAGTATACAGGACATTTTGTGTTTTTGTGTTCTTTTTTACAGGCTAATGTGAAGGTGCTCATCGTACACTGCAAGACAAACCAGGCTCTTGCTGTTCTGGGTCATCAAGTCCTTTGGTAATTTCCATTTATCTTTTAAAAGTAACTCTAAACTAAGGGGAATATATTGTTGTGTTAAATGCAATATAAAGGCCTTTTGGCAGCTAAAAGTCATGTTACAACGCCTGCGTGCCTGCTGTTCTGTTGGTAACGGTTGTGTCCCTGCAGGACCACATATGGCAAAGAGTATGAGGTGACGGCTCACACCTTCTTGGACTCCCACAAAGCTGAACAGGCAAGCAACCACTGGATACTG
>JAVQJD010008123.1:0-53548 GCA_036023655.1 Nannoperca australis | reverse complement strand
GTTTAACGAGCTGTGCTGTTGTAATGGGCTGAACAAATACGCATTATTTTGTCATCTTAGCTGCTTGTCCAGGTACGCTGCTATTATTATGCACAAAATATCACTTGTTTTCAACGAGTGCATGTCCCAAATCACTTGTTAATAACATGTATGCTTTGCTCTGCACGATCACAACTCAATATATCTATATCTAACTATATAAATCTATCTATATATATAAAAATATAAATGACCTATATATACTTGTAGCACCAGTGCTATTAAGAAATAGTATCTATCATAAAGGACTTGAATTAAGGTGCATAACAAATGTTATTACGTGATTTGGGACATGCACTCGCTGAATACTACAGGACAATAATGGAAAACAAGGACGCACAGCCCGCCACTGGACTCAGGTGACCCCTGAGCCACCCCTTAATTATGCTGCTATAGGCCTAGACTGCTGGGAGACTTCTTAGGACTTAGTTATGATATGGCGTTATATAAATAAAATTGAATTGAATTGAATTTGTTTATCCTTGTCCATGACACAGTGCAACATGAACACAGGTTTGTTCAATCTATGAGTCACTAGTAAAAGCAGATGATGATGCTGGGAGGCTTTTCACTGTGGGCTGTGTTTCATCATTTATAAACATTTTACATGACCATGTTTTTTTTTCTTTCTGTCATTTTCTGTCAGTTTATCAAATCAATGCTAAACCAAGTGCTGTAGTACATAAACAGTAGTCATTAGATGCTGATTCATTGTTTTTCTTAATAAATAAATAAATAATAATAATAATAATTCTTAATTAGGAAATAATACGGTCAACTTAAATACATCTTAAGCATAAACCATATTAAAAGCCTTCAGTGTAAAATGTTTATTTTGTGATTTATCTTAGGTATCTCTGCCTAAACAGAAAGCTTAATTGTGCCAAACTACAATGTTTTGGGCCCCCAGGTGCCTCAAAAGCCCCAAGTTCACTGTGTGACCGTGGGTTTGTGGTACTTTGATTAATTGTAGTTTAGTTAGGCAATATACAGACAAACACTGAAACAATTAAACTGAAGCTGCACTCACAGTGGTCACACTGGAGGTACTTTCTAATCATTGATGAGAAACTTCCAAAAAAACATGAAAAGAATTAAAATCATTGAATTCTTTAGATGACTTTCCAAATACATCCAAAGCTGTCTACAAAGACTAAAAACTCCTGTCATCTGCAACCACTTCCTTATTGTATTTGTCTGCATCTAAGTATGGTGCTGGTGCATGATTACAGACAGACAACAGTGACAGAAACTTTTTTTTTGTGGGTGACAGCTGCTACATGCCGCCACTTTCATCTTATTGTTTTTTGCCCTATATTTAGAATAATCACATTTTCTGTATGTAGACAGAATCATGTAAACATTTAATTAAGAGGGACTTTAAAGATCCCCTATAGACATGTTTTAAGATGTAGAAAAACACTCGCTTTGAATCTGTCGGATTTGGTTTATCAAAAGAAGTTCAATAAGCTACTTTTACACATTTACTTCCTCTTCCTCATAAAAAAAGTCAGGAATCTATAAATATGCAAATGTGTATAGTTTTTTCAAAGTTCAACTGCCAGATGCAAGATGTCTCTGATTCTCAGTGTGTGTGAACTGGAGATGGACCATGAATGGCTTCCTGAACTAGTAGTGGCGTTACAAATCACAGCTGTGCGTGTATTTGTTAAACTCAGATTTAAGGTGAGCACAGAGAAACTTTAACAGGCAGATGTGAAAACGTCTTGACGTCAGATGGCCTTCTAGTGTCAAACTTTGCACATGCATCATTCTGCACAGTGAAGCTCAAACATCCAAGTGAAGTAACAATAAGCAGATCACATTCGTGTGTGGAGGGGGACTTCTAAGCAAATAACCTGACTTTGACAATAATTCCATAAAGGTGAGTCATGTTGGGTTAGATGCCAGTTCATTGAATCTTTCAACCCCTTCCGTGTGTCCATCCTGTGGATTAATGCCAACACTTGTTGTTTTGATGCAGCATTTGTTTGTTTTTGTGGATTTGACACATGTTCTCATAAAAGGTTCCTCATAACTTACCAAATCATTTTGGAATTCAGTCACACACAATTTAACATCTTTGAAACTGTGTTATTTGTCTTGTGTTGTTTTGAAAACTTTCACATTAAAGTGCTAATTGCCGGACCTCTTTAATGGTTAAGTGGCATTCAACTTCCTATGACCCAACTTTGTTGTAGTGTTTGTCATTCTTATTAAGAAACTTCAAAGTTTAGACCATTTTAAATTTAACTTGAACTTTTTACATAATTTTATCTGCCACCCGTGTGTATCTAGGAGGACATGATGAGTACCAGTCAACATCAAGGGAGAAAAGTTTTCCATCATTGGCAGGTTGAGATGAAAAAAGGAATGCTGGTTCACGTGCCAAACCTCAAGCATTTCCTTTCTGTATTTGTCTGTATTTATATTTTCTGATTTCTTTTTTTATATTTGCGAAGTTTAGAGTTTGTAAACTCTCTTTTTTATACAGGGCGGGGGAAACATTAGAAGACAGTCCAAAACAAGTTAACAATTTCACATGGCGGACTGCAAAAGAGTTTTGTCCATATACTTCTCCTGAGAAGTTTCAGATGGAAGGTTCATCTGGACATTAAGCAATACATTCAAATAATAGATCCAATTACTTCATGCAAGAGTTATGAATCAGACAACATGTGCTTAAACAATTTCTATTTTCCAAGGCCTCACATCTGCATAACATGCTGCATGAATGATCTCTGTTGGGTGATGTCTGTATACATCCAAATATGTACATAACCTCATGTATATTTATATGTGTACAGTAAAGATATCACAACCATGTCACAGCTTAAGTGTTTTCATTTTAATTATCCCTTAATGGTATAGCATTAGGTGATATAACTGATTGACTTTGTTACTGTAAATGGGAAGTATGTCCAGCAGCACTGGAGCACAGAAGAGATTGTTTTGAGCTGATTCTGTACCTCATGACAGCATTTCCACCAGTATAATAAACCCATATACACCTGCTTGAGGCTGATCTCCAATACGCTTTGAGGGTCATGACCCTTTTCTCACTTTTTCAACCTTGAACCATTTGTTTTGACTTCCTTGAGCTTTGCCTCTGCCAGACTACAAAGGTGATTTAGGTACAACAAAATTAACATTAGAATGTTCTCCCTAGCTTGATATCTGTTCTTAGTTAGTAATCATGGTTAATATCAAAGCCAAACATATGTTTATGCGTGATCAATCATTTTGAAATAAAGCACATCAGGCTTTTATGAGCTAACAACTTTATATTATCATTATTCTCACTTTAATGTCAGCTTCATTACATCTTCAGTGAAAACCACACAAACCTACAGTATAAAATTTACATTTTGTGAAAATATAATGCTGTTATCTAATGTGATGTTGCCTGAAAGATAAGCTGACTTGTGCCAAACTACAACTCTTAAAAAACTGGAGGTTGGACTCGTCTCTTCCGTCGAGCTGTGATGTTTGACTTCTAGGGGTTAAGGGAAATTTTACTTGTTAAAGGCCGCTAGAGAAACATAAACAAGTGAATGAACAAAAATATTAGATAGTTTAATAAAAAAAAACGACCATTCTGATGCAAACATATGAAGCGAACCAGATGACATCCTGTTGAGAAAGGCTCTGTTTCAAGGCTGGATATGTAGTTTTTAGCATAGTTACAAATGTCATTGAGATTTTGAATAAGTTGTTTTTACTACAGGAACAGTACTCGAAAGTTCATGGTTTGGTTCGGTTCGCTTTACGCTCTCTAGGCCATGTCTTGTATGGTTAATAAACTATGATTGGATAATCGCTATTTGGAGGAGGGGTTTATTGAATGGTCAGTTGTTTGTTTGTTGAGTTAATTTGATCAACTGTAATTTTGTTTGGTAATAGAAAGCACAAAATCAACTGAAATGATAAAGGCCGTAGCGTGGGTCCTGCTTTTGGTAAAGGCAACGAAGCTCAGTAATGTAATAAAGCTCTATCAAGGTCCGATTGATTTGTAAAGGACACAACAATTTGTCATAAATGCTTGAATTTAGCTGTGAAATGCTACTGCAGCTGGTTGTCTTCCTCCAACATAATCCAAACTGTACAATCTTCCTGTTTGTGCAGAGAACGAGCTTCATGCTCTTTGGCGATCCGACTCATGGGAATGGTCAGATGAATTCAGCTTCAAATAAAACAAATACCCAGTGCTTGAAATGGATGTGGGGTCAACAAACAAGTGCTATGCTTTTGAGTGCAGCATGTGAATGTGTTTAGCGCGGAATGCAGGATATGCCATGTAAGATTCACAACCCCGCTTTGATCAGCGCTCACTCTGATTTACAGGGCCTGGATTGAAGATTTGTGTGTGGTTTTATTGGCAGGAGTAAGACGAGGATAGCAGTCTCTCAGTTCAAAGGCAGTTTTTTTTTGTACATAGGTGAGGGCTATACTGACTTCATGGCCAGATATGTCAATCAGGTTAGGTAGTAGTTATGAAAATGTGTGCCTGTGTGTGGCGATGGGCTGTCTTGTATGTAGTCATGCTCAGAAACAGTTTGTTGGTGTTGACCTCCTTTAATCACTATTTAGTGCCTGTGTGTGTTTCTTATCACTTGTTCAAGAATAAAAACTAAAGCAAACATAAAGTGAAGTTTAATGCGCTTGAGTGTGCATCCCATCCCAGTAAGCATGGTTTTGGTGGGTTGCAGATGAAAAGAGGAGGGACAAAATTTGTACTGAACTGAACATTTTTAGATGTCTAGGTTACAAATATTTCATTTAATGATTTCAGCATATTACAGGTTTATTTGGGGATATTCTGTGTTTTATAGGTCATGTTAGACCAGCTAAAAAACTTATAAGGCTATATATCTTTATTTTTTTTACGTGCAATTCACCAAACCATGATTACTGTTTTTTCAACATTTGCATAATGCAGCAATTTGTTTCAAACATCTTCGACCATTAACACAAGACATTATGCATGGGGTGACAAGGTTTCCATGTTGTTTGACGTTGCTTCATTTTTTGGGACATCGAATGTGACCGACTGCAAACAAACACAGTCTTTGTTTATTTTGCCTTGGCCCCTGGGAAATGAAGAGTAATGAGGATTTGGTTGCATGGGGGCAAGTATTGTTGTTTTAGTGCTCAATCAACGTTACCATAAAGGAGTGGTTGGTTTATGTGGTAGCATCTCTGTACAACCAACTCTTCAGTTCCTCACTTTGCAAATATGTTTTCAAAGTATGAGAACTGCTGGAATTTCTTAACAACTTAGAAATTATTTTCCCATTCTAACTCCATATACTGTAAGAATATTTGTTTGCACGCTTGCTTTTAAAGATTTAATAAGATACTCCACATTTATCTCCATCCTCTGTTGTTGTCAACAGATAGGGCTCTTGCACTCGCCACGATCACAGCAGGAGATCCATTTGTCAAACAGGCAAACCTGATACCGGGCATCATTGTGCTCCTTTCAACAGCTCCAAACGGTGACACTGCCCCTCCTACTCCCAGAGGACAAGCTTTAACCCCCACCCCGTCCCCATCTCACTGTCATCCCTCATCTCTAAAAGGAGGCTTTGTCACAATGTCTCACTTTGGCAGTTTAACTTGATAGTTACCATTGAGTGCTTGTGGGTGGCAAAGGGTACAATTTCCTCTCGCTAGATAATAAACTCCAACAATTACTGGAACCTTCCCATGGTGGATCCGCAGTCCTTCTGTCCTTGATCTCTTGGTTCTCTGTCCATCTATCTTTCCATTATTCAAAACCTAAAGCAATCAATCTTTGGTTCCCTCCCACTGCACTGTGGTGCAGTTAGTGGAATATTCCAAGCAGCCATACCAGCTTTGACTTAGCTGTACAGCTCTGCAGCAAGCGGGATCCAACCTACTCTGTAAGCAATCAAGACAATGAGACAAACACAAGTAGAGTCTCAAAGTCATGCAAACCAATTCTTGCTATTTATTTACACCATGAGGTGCCTTGGCCTTTCCTAGACCTCCTCTTCACGCCATGTACACCTAGAAGAGCAGACTGTTGACATTACTGTTCAGTCCCTGCTGTAAAGCACTAATGGAAGCTTCCCTGAGATAATTCCAGTTGCACAAATTGGTGAGGGCAGATGAGAATGTTGCTGAATGTTAAAGAAATACTTTTAGATTCCTCCAGTAGAGCTTGCCCACAGCGGCTAAGGCTGTACAGCATTTACTAAAGGTTGCTTGATGGGTGGTTTGGATCCTAACAAGTTCCTTTGCTCTCTCTCTTCCTGTCTGGACAAGATTCATTAAAAAAGCACGACTGCATGCACCATGGGGAGATTTAAAACCACACTTGTGCCTGATCATCTATTACAGCTAAACGAGGGTATTAATAGAGCTGAACTCTTGCCAGCTAATCCTTGAGCAGCCACTCAGGTGTTTCTGCACATAGTGAATGTGTTTGGATTCCATTTAAATGTGTGCAGCATCATTAATCAAGCTTGGAAGTTTCTTGTAAAATAGCAGCAAGCTGTGGGTGTTTATAAGACAGGAAAAGGAACAGCATGAATAGGGAGCACCAAAAGGGCAAGACCACACAATAATTTAATGCTAATCAACTATTACCTCATGGATGTTAAAATGTTCCATGTTTAATTTTAAAGATAAACTGTTAAGACAGTCAGAAGGCTAATGGTTCCATAAATATGGTAAAGAGAGTGACAGAGAAAGTGGACATCTATGAAAAATGAATCTTAGGATGTGATGTTGGCCATGGGTGATAGTGGTTTAATCAGTTTAAGTAGTAATGACTCGCAAAATCCTGATTACTAATTACAAAGATAATTACCAGTTAATTCTTCCAAATAGGTTTTTAGTCAAGAAATAATATTACAGTATTTCATTTTTGAGAGAATGAAAGCTGCATTAAGTTTGCAAGTTGATCAGAAAGGTCTTGACTCAACTGTATAGTTGTTTTTAATACTGTATACTATAAATAATAATACAATAAATACTGTACTACTATAAACATTTATAAATATAAAAATAGAAACCTGATATATTGACTAAAGGTTAAAACAAAAATACTGAATGACAATTTAAATTTCAACAGTTTAAAAATGGACTGAGCAAGATAACCAAATGCACACTAAAGAAATGCTTTAGAGATGTCTGCATCTCACTTTTCCTAAAGCCACACCACAGTGGTGTCCGCAGCAGTAGACCACATGTGTGAACCAAATTCAAACTGTGTGTTCATGGGTAACATGCGAAAAGCTGACAAGACCACGAATCTGACGCATGTAAAGTGTAGCACATCGGAGCCATTTATATTACAATTTTCTTTCACCAATCATGTGTCTCCTCTCCTTTCCCCCCCCTCCTGCAAGCTTCCCGCCTGCCCAAATGCACATTCACACACAGACACACACACACACACACACACTCTCCCTGGAGGGCGATCCTTTACCAGGCTTCCCTCATTCTCTCTGAGCAGTGTGCTCAGTAGGGACCAGGGCATGAATGAACGACCTGGAAATCTCACTGTTTCAGATGACAGGTGTGCGGAAGTGTAGCTGTGAGCCTGGCCCATTATGCTTCCCAAGATTCATTCACAAAAAAATAAAAGAACCGCACATTGGGAGAGGGAATACAGAGGTATGCCCCACCCACCCTGCTCGTCCTCCCACCCCCACACCAGGGACTCCACTAACGTGACATCATGTCTCTGTCACAGAGCAGACTGCATTGTTGTCAGTGACTGGCTCTAACTTGCTGCTTTCCCTCCCTCCTCTCTTCCGCTCCCCCTTGCTCTTTTTTTCTTTTTCTCCTTCACTCCCCTTGTCCTCCTCTCTTTTTGTTTTGTTTTCACGAACAACAAAGGGACGCCAGAGTCAAAGCTGGAGACATCCTTCCTCTCTTTGGCCATTTAAAAAGACAGCTCCCCCTCTCACCCATCCCTCCACTTGAACAGACAACACACATACACACTCAAACCTGCATACACACACACACATACACACACACACACACACACACACACACACACACACACACACACACACACAGCTTTACTTTACAGCAATGCCCATGTGCACAATGTGAAACAGCCCACCATGATTCTCATACACACAAACACATGCACAAAAACATGCACATACAGACACACTCACAACTGCAAAACTGGCTGCCAACCCATCATTTATCAACGGCTCACTGGGAGGTTTTTTCACAGACACTCGAGGTGACGTCCCACTCGCTTCTTAATTAACTGCTACGAGCCAGATTCATTTACCATAACTGATACAGAGTGAGGTCCTGTGTGGGCGAGTTCACTTGTGGAAAACTTTACCTAAACTATTTTCATGTTACATTACATAACATTTGTTTTTTATTTATCATTGCCACAATGGTTTCAACAGCCAATAACCAGAGAAATTCAACTATCAAAGGTATTATGGAGCTAAGATTAATGGCAGGACATGTACTGTAGATAAAACTGTACCAAAGGCACCATGCTGTATTTATGGTCTTGTCCATTATATATATTTCATGTCTGTTCTCAGTGCTTTTTATGTGCTGTATATTTCTTCTTTTGTTCTCTATCTGGAATCGTAGCAAGCGTCGTCATGTATCATCAGAGGTCATGGCACTTGTCTGAGGGAATGATTTATATTCATCTGAAATGCATCTCCCTGTTGGGGACCTGTGTTTGAACTCAACACAAGACGCAGTTAGTCGCCTGATATGCCTGAGCGGTTGCATAAAGGAAGTCGTCTTGAAGAATTTAGGCTTCATTTGTAGTGTGACATATTGCTTCAATCATTGAAGTCACAGTGCATGATTACCATGACACTCATAATCAAGTAGCTGAAATTAAGTGCTTCACTGCTTCAGTGCTGTTTTAATCACTCAAGAATTCTCTTGCCTTTGTTTTTACTTTTGAAAATACTAAGAGACGTTAAGTGGGCTGATTATGACTCTTGAGTTCACATGGGTCATTTACTCTCTTTTCGAAATGAACCTTTTCAGTTTCAAAATAAATAATAAAGGTCCATTTAGAGGTATTTTTGACACCCTGTGGTACAGAACCAGAAATAACACAATTTGTTTATCCAGTGCAGCCAAGCAAGAGATCTGTGTTCTGCTGCAGAAATGTAGTCTTTGGCAGGTAAATGGATCTTTTATCAGAAACTATATCCTACACTGTCATAAGAAATTAACAACTTTTCCTTTCCCTCAAGATATTTTACCGGGCACCATGTTGAGTTTCCATGGTGATCCATGAAGCAAGGTTTTCTGGAACATAAGCATAGCTGTGTATCTGCTGGGTCATTAGGAGTACTCCTCATATATGACATTAAAGAGATTCACAGACATTGCCACACATTAGACTTGAATTAGTAATGAGACCTGAAACATTCATAAGACAGAGTCTTTCTATGTTTTGTTTGGAAAAAAGATGCAATTAAGTGTTTTTCATATGTACGGATCTCTGCATGTTATTAATGAGCTTTGGTGTTTTCCTCTAGTAACTCTACCCATGCATAACCATGCACAATGATTGCTTTCCTTTGGCACAGTACACCTGACATACTTGATTACTCTTGAGTCAGATTTTGCAAGATTATACTGTACATGTGTTCAGATATTTATTTCACAGTGTCCTGATAAATGCCGATGGGGATTAAAAGTCAGGCTTCATGTTAAATGCATTCATGTTTGGTACAGTTAAAAGTACTCCAGTGTACAACACGTACACTGTTGGCTTTTGCTGCAGCCTTCGTTCGCTAAAGAGAAAATAAACTCTGACAAATCACATTGTGACTGTCTGCATATTTGGGTTCTTTTTATTGTCATCATTTGTACTCATCAGCAACCAATCATAATGTAAGTTATGTGTCAACTTTAAAAACATTTTTTTTTACATGGATCACGTAGAAGTCAATGTATAATATAGTGTTGAAAATCCTATGACCTATAACTAAAACATATGAACCGCAACTATTTCAACATAGAAATAATGGTAATTATTTTACCAATTTGATACCCCGTACAGTTTGTCCTTGGTGTGATAGATTTCTGAAATCTAAGTTGATGTCAGTGTTTTTGGAAAATGTGCTATTGCAGAAAGCCTGATGTAATACCATACTTTGCTTATTGTTTTTTACACAATGCTCATCACATAAGGGTGAATATCAAAAGAGTAATTTCTGTGTTGACCTTCAGCACATTCATTGTTTCAGTGTCGCATATGACTTGATTGGGAACCAAGACATCTGCATAAACAACTCTGTAATCAGTCACTTGTATATTTGGATTAAGAGTTACTGCTTTGATTATATTTGCACTCTCTATTTTTGCTTCCCAAATGATATCACTCCCTTTCCAAATATCTCTGGTAAAGGATATAAAGGAAATAAATCTTAAACAACAGCTTGAATAGTTTTGAGGTTCAAAAGGATGAAATGTATGTCAGCCCCACCAAAATCCTTAGTAGTGGGTGATTCAGAAGGGGAATTTTACTTTGGGCCTGGGTGTTTTCAAAAGACTTTTATATTAATGCATAAGGTGGAGCCCAATCAAAAGCATTTTGCTTCTTGCTTCCCCACTTTTGTATTGTTTAACAACTCAGGCACACAATAGATAATTCTTGGGTAAATTAAAGTGTGCGTGGCAGTTACTTGGCAGTCAGCTAAAAAACACAGCCCAGATGTAAAATGTTGCAGAGCCAAGCTGCTCTCTGATTCAAACAGTAATTCAACTATCAGTCAGTGGCAGTCTCACCATCCACTGAGTCTTCGGGTGAAATGGGTAATGCTAAGTGATGACAGTTGTTGTAAATGACCCCTAACTTTAGTTTCTTTTTTATGTCACGACCCCAGTGACCATCAAATGATACACTTGGCCAAAGGCCCCATCGCAAAGCCTCTTCGGTCCAGCTGTCTCCTCAGGCCATGACTGACTCCTGAGACAAACCTGCTCTACTCACCCAACTCCAATTATTATATCAGGTCTCCAGGTCTTTGTTTTGAGGCTTTGAAGGATGTTTTTTGTGTTTGTTTGAGAAATTATGGGTGTCCGGTCTGCAAAGAGGGAATTTTTTTTTTAACCTGGGATAGAAAATAGAGCGACCACAATGCTTTCACAATGCTTTCTGCTTCTCCTTTCTCTTACCAATACCTCATGGTGCAACCTGACTCCCATTCTATTTTAGCTGTGTGTTTATCTAAGCGTCTCCATGGGACAGGCTGATGTGATTCTTTAGTGGACATCCTTTCAGTGTTCCACTATGAGAAAATCGCAAGATTCCCATGCAGTCGATTCTACTAACACAGCCAACAACAGGCCTATGCCCACATTGTACACTCACTCACACACACACAAAAATGTATATAGAAAATACCCATGTCCTACTGCAAACTTTTCCTTAAGGGGAGATAAAAAAAAAGAGGTGAATATGTCATCATACAAACTGGCAAACAATTAAATCAAATATTTAATACATTAAACTGCAAAACAGCTAGCTTAGGAGAGTCATTCATAAAAGTAACCTGTGGTTATTTTTCATTATCTTTATAAAAAGTTGTGTGATGGCATTCTTTATTATTTTTCTCTTGGGATTCAGCACATTGGACAGCTCAGTTTTTGAGTGCCGGGCTTTCTTTGCCTCAGTGCCATAATCCTAAACATTTGTTCACACATGCACAGGCCTTACAGCATATGCAATTCATTTCACCTCAAAGTGGCATGGATTCTTCTTTTTAAAGATCCTTTAAAAAGAACTGAGCGATAACAACAATGAAAACTGTTCCTAATCTCTGTCCAGGCAAATAAACTACAGCTCTAGTGTAACTGGTTCATAATTTAATTTATAAGCATATTTAATCTACATCTGATGGAAGGAGCCAGTAATAGCCTGTTTATCAGGGGGAATGCAATTGCATTTTTTTGTCATTATGTAAAGGAATGAGCCTGTATGAAGCTCCATTTATCCCTGTGACTTTTTTGTGTTTACTCCTGTAACATAATCCGAGGCCTTCTGTGAGATAAGATCAGTGGAATGGGATGGCTTTATACTCCTACGTGACACTGAGCGTATCTCTAAATCAACTGCTGGATGATAAGGCAGACCTGACTGACAGGGTTTAAACTGAGGGTCACTATACTGGATTCAGGGCTTCAGAGATTTATCATGTTAAACCCTAAATTACATGGTTGCACTTTAAACTGTGAGTTTGACTTTGGCACTTTGGCATGTAACTTGTGGGCTTCACTGTGGAGAAACAAGACTAAGAGTCAACAGTCATGCAAGCAGCTGTTTGAGGCTGAGCTAAATGCTAACATCAGCTTGCTAACATGCCCCAGATGGCAAGCTAACATGCTAATGTTTAATGTGTTCACCAACTTTAGTTTATGCAAATATTTTTGCTAATTAGCACTGAACACAAGTGCAACTGAGGCTGATGCGAATGTCATTCGCTTTGCAGGTTTTTGGTCATAAATCAAATTATTGGAGAGAAAAAAAAAGTTTTACCCCATGTGAACTCTAGATGAAAAGGCTACCAAAATTGTTACAATTCATCCTGAGGGGCACATGAATGTATGAACCAAATATGAAACAATCCATCCGGTAGTTAGTAGGGAGATCTCACTCTCATACATTTCAACTTCATAATAGTGCTAGAGCAAAAGTCAGGGGATCACCAAAGTCATTAGGATTCATCTTCTGTTAACCATTCAGGTCATGGCAATACTTAAGATTACTTAAGAATACTTAATACTTAAGATTTTTCAGTCTGAAAATGGTGGACCGACTGATAAACGTTTGACATAACCATCCCCCAGACTGATGGTTAAAAACAAACTCAAGACACTAACTGTGTTTATTAGCGATAAAAGGACTAGTGACAAGAGTATTTCTAAAAGTGTTGCTTCACAAGTGAGTGAGAGATCTTCCAGGCACAGTCATAGCTTAGGTGTTTTTCCACTCAAAGGTGTCATCAGAGCCCACCATGCCCCTCTTGGCTGCACACACACACACACACACGCACACACACACACACACAGTGGTGAATCAGCAGCATGTTCAGGTGTGTTTTTTGGGGGTCTGGAGTTCAACCCTTTGGTCTGACTATTAGGAGACAATGAAGTCATAACACTCAGTATTTCCATTGTCTGATGTTGTGTTACTGAAGTGAAGTACAGAGCTTGTGTGAGTGGTCCCCCAAATACTTTGGCAGAGCTCATTTGCATTAGTCACAGCTGCTGAGCACTCAGTACTCAGTTGAAAAACAGCAATTTTTAAAAATGGAATCACCTGCTCTAAATCTGAAAAGATGAATGGTGTAATATTATTAAGAATGAAATACCATATAGGCTATTCACTTTATAATTTTCTCATGACAATATGAAACCCATGTCCTCTTACCAATGTCAAAAATGTTATGTTTTTCAAACATGCTGGCATATTTCAAGGATCTAAAAGACTGGTCTCAGTCTAGTTTACAGTTTGATTGTGTGCATATGTGGTTATTTAATGATTCAGTGCCAGGATGTCAAAACCCTGCATCAGCACTTCCCCTCCCTCCTGTCCATGAACAAGGGGTTTTCCCCCAAAGGCTATGGGCAAATAAACCAAATCAACAAGCATTAAAACAGGAACATTATATCCAATGTGGCAACTACAGTAAGGACTGTGGGCACCAATAATGCCTGTCTTGGTTGTTTATACCTAAAACAGCTGCTCCACTGAATGCGCCACATGTTATTCAAGACAAAGCTGGATTACATGGTGCTTTTGACTAATATCACAATATCACTTGTCCACATATGGTAATTGACTGCATGTACACTCTATCTGCTTTCATGTGAGTTGGACTTTGTCCTCAAACAAAATCCCTGTCAGAGCCTAGAAAGGTAAACTGATCTCATTCTCTGAATAATAATAATACATTATAAGACAACAACCACAGCGAAACAAGAGCTCCTTGTCCAACTCTCACTCTGTAAATCAAATGATTGTGTTCACCAATTCACTAGGTATAAAATTACCCTTACTCTACACTTCTGACTGTCATCCACCATCATACCCAACAACCCATCACCCTAACTGGTGGCATACAGTCAGGATGTTATAAGTAGACCCTTGTGGCTTCGTGCCCTTTAACAGGCAAGAAGCCACAAACCAAAACAGGTAAAGGGTCTCAACTTCAAGCCTTAATTTGTCCAAGAAGCTCCTATTCACATCTCCCTTCCTTGTTATCTTGGGTTTCACTGTGGATGCAGTGGACAGTGGTGTCCTTGTTTGATTGTAATCATGGTCCTCACCTCAAAAGTTTCCCCCTGGGAACTTCCCTCCTCCCCCTCCAAAGGGGCCTAAAGACACACTCAGACTGACTCATTAAGTGTCAAGGAAAATTAAGACAAGTCGAAGCTGTCTGAGAGGGCAAAGCTAAGTGAAGTCTCACTGGGGGCTCTCTCTGTCAATTATCTTATCTTCCTTGGCAAGTGTCTCCGCAGGCCTGTTGAGTGCTGAGAGATGAATGAGCTCATCGAGACACTACACCCTGAGCAGAATTTTGGTGTTGTTGCCCCAGACATTGGCCTAGGGTCCTTTCTGTGTGGGGTGTTTTATTTTTAGCCTAGAATGGGTTGCCAAGCTGTGCTGACAAATAAAGCCCTTACAAAATGTTGTAGTTATAAGGTTATGAGGTTATTAGAGTGAAGGGTGCAACTCAAAACACATGTCTCAGCAGCCATTTTCTTTTTCATTCTCTGGCAACAGGTCCAGTAATTAGGGAGGCTAACCACATCCTTATTTACTCTGTTCTGATATGTATTTTTTTTTTACTCAAGATTCTGTTTCCAATATAGCCTTTCGTCACTTTGCACATTGATAAGAAATGGATGGCTATATGTACCAACCCGGGTATGGATCAGTATCACAAATGAATCAGATAAGCACAAACAAAGCATTTTCCTCAGAAGGATAATTATACAGTCATATAATACTTCCTCCTCTGCATCCTCTTACACATTGCTGCAGCAATGAATGATTCTGCATGAGTAGAACTTTCCTTCTGCCACATTAAATTGGCTTAAATGGCAACAGAGGAAAGAAAGGCAATTCACCATACTAAAGGTCAGCTCAATCAAGCACATTTAACTCCTTAATGAAAAGCACAAAGCCTATTCTTTGTGTACTGGGGATGGTAATTTAGTGGTGGGGTTCTGCCCTCCTGTGGTCAGCACAGCAACTCTCAAAGTATCTCAGAGGTACAATGAATTTTCCTGTTCAGTGGTTTCTGTTCTTGTACACTGTGACAATTATCTCTGCAGACAAAGACCCTTTGGTTGCATTTGGTTTACACCTTTTTCTTTTTGTCAGCGCAAATGAATGCTGCCTTTTTTACAAAAGACATCTTGACATGCCACAGTGGGAAAAGCACAGGTGTAAATAATACAATAAATAATGAGTAAATTCCATTTAGCTGCTTCAGTTTCAGGGTCTGGGTGTTGTACTTGCTGGCTCACTGTCACACTGTCAAAGCTTGCGGGGACATTTGAATGGAATAGAGCCATCCATACCAGTATTAGTAACACCTGTGCTTTTCCTACTATGAAAAGTTTATGAAAGAGTACAAATAGAAGTTCTTGCAACTATTCAAAAGACTGATGGAAACAGTCACAAGACAAAGAATGAGAAGATGAGTAAGTAATCTAAGAACAAATTATCTTTGTACGTTATTATTGTATTTAATAACGTATAAAGATCATTGGTTCTTAGATTGAATGCTCTTTTCATTCTGCCATTGGCAGCGATGTGCTTACTTATAACACTTGTCATTCATCACCAGCCCTTACAAGTCTGATGAGACTTCTTGTTGTTTTCCATCATGGTTCTATGCATTTTATGTAAAGCTCTTATTTGGAAGTCGCTTTGGATAAAAGCGTCTGCTAAATGCCTAAATGTAATGTAATATAATAGTAAGCATAGAGATAATATAATAATAACAAACACCAAGACAAAATTATATTGTAAATCTGAGTAGGACAGAAAACTAGAACTTCAAATGTCAATACATATTTCAACGAATGTTGACATATTGCACGTGACCTGTAGTATCCAATGCTAGTGTCATTATGTTTTGTTGCGTCCCCATCTATGTCTTGAACATGCCCATCAGAAGTGGGAGCTAAATGGGATCAGTTCATGTTAAGAATCCCTCAAATAAACTGTAAAGTTAATACATAGCAAATTATATATTACAAAATACCAATTATTTACAAACACAGTATTTTCCTATTATATAAATGACTCTGTGGGTTATTGGAGCACGGATGTTTATCATAACATTGTAACATCATCTTTCCATCTACGTTTTCATGACAACTGGGCAACTCCATCAGCTGAGGAAGATCATGTGACACGATTGAAAGCAGCTACTGAATGGACCTTGTGGCGAGTTAATTTTGTCATTGGGTCATCAGTTCAAGAATGAACTTCCAAATACCATTATTGTCTCTTACACTGTCTTTGTAAACTTATTGTATCACATTTCTTTGGGATGAAAGCTGTATTTTTATACTGCATGACTTTGCATTTGATCAGTTTGCTATGTTTACAGAATAACTGGTATGGATTTCCTGCTTCAAGCTGGACCTGTCAGATAACTTGACACAGCCTGAGGATAGGCTACAGCTGTTTCCTTTGGAATCAAGTATTAAATTAGTCTGTGCTAAGGGATTTATATATTTGGTTATTCCTGTGGCTGTCTTATTGTTGCCTGATAAATTACGGTCCTATGACAGAAAAGTCACAGCAATTAGGTAACAAGGGAAGACAGTGTGCAGAAGTTTGTCCACCAATGCTACCAGCTGAAATTGCATTGGCTATTCAAATTTCTATCAAAATACTCACTACACCCAGATGAGATACAGAAATGTTGGCTTGTATGTAAGCAGTGCTTTAAAATGTCCAACAGGGCCCATAATGTGGATAATAGATTTCCTCCAGCTGAAAGAGAAGCTTGGATAATTTTGTTCATTGTGAACACTGGCGAAGCATGAAACCACACACAGAGGAGCATGCAAGAGCTGCTCTTTTAACTACAGCCAAACTATGTCCATGAAGGTTTGTCTTTCCCTCAGCACTCTCTAGTTGTTTCCACTAAAAACATGTTTCTGCCCATCTACTGCTGTCATTGAAACAAAACTATTGATTATTTTAATTTGCAGGTTGTTTGTTTATAGGTGATCTGATCCAAATTCTGATTGGTCACATTTACTAAATTTTTCATTATGTAATAACCACGTACACCATGATGAAGTGTCAAAGAAGTTTAAGGATATTATGTCAGACTGGCTATTACAGAAACGTTTATTTGCCAATACTTTCATTTGCAAACACCATTTATCTGAAAAAACATTTTAGGCTAGGTATTAATAAAAGGGTGAGTTTTCACAATCAGTAACATTAATCATTAAAAGAGATGAGTCCATGGTTTATGGTGGTTGTTCAGTGAGTCCTGAATCTCAATAGGGCTTTTTCCCAGAAGTGCAGAAGTAGACAAGAGTGGCTTCTCAAGGGGCTTTCTGTACAACACATGATACCCTCTGTCCTTAGACCGTCAATATAGATAAAGAAAAACTCACCCCAAAAATCCCCTTTGTAACTGGGCAAAAATGGAAGAAACTTCAGGATGAGTAAGAGAGGAGGTTTTCGTCTCCCAGGACACAGTAAAGAACACCAGCAAGTTAAGCTGCACAAAAGTTTCAATCTCTGGCATTTACACTGCATCAGCTGTATTGTTAATAATACAAAACACAGAGTTTTCACTTAAACCACCACTAATTAGTATATTTTATATAAACAAAAAATGAAATGACTGCAAAGTGAAAGAGGTTGCTCACAGTGATGAAGCCACAGAAAATTATCACCGAACAGTGCAGCACTACTTGGCTTTTCCAGCTAGAAAAGGTCACATAAACCTACTGTATGCTACCTGCCCAGCCTGCCACCAAACAGCAGATATACAAAAAAAGGCTACAGAGTGTCTCGTGGAAAAAATATCTAACATCTAGCAAGCTTAATACCCAGATACTTTAGTTGCTGGGAGTCCAAACCAAAGTTACGAGAAGAGAGAATATTGGATTTACATTTCATCAGGTGACTAGAAACATGACTACAAATTAATGTTGCTACATGTTTACTAGATCTGTAAATGGGCAGTTGATTGTATGTTAGCTGTAACATAATATGTCAGATCCGCAAGCGGCCCAAAAAATCTAATAATTCAGCTTTAATCCCTAAAATGAGAGAGAGAAATGATATGTTATTGTCTGCACCGGTTGAAGCTGAAAAGCTTGGCTTGGTTCTGTTACAGCCACAAAACATTGCTAAACAGTCACGATAATAAACAGATGATGGTAAGGTTGGTATCTCTTAAGAAAAAAAAATATTTTCCACATAATGAATTCAAAGAACAAAAATAGTATAGAAAGCATCTGACAAGGCTACAGTAAACAACTACTGTAAACTACAATATATTTAAACTAAAACAGTGTCTTTGTTATAATGTTGCACATACTAAAGACATGAGGCCACCGTTGATCCAACAGTTCAAGTCAACTTGCATAGGGCGATTGTATTGCTACACAACAAAACAATAACTGGATCAGCAGCTAATACATCATTTTTGAAAATAAGGTTGGGGGAAATAAAAAAAACAAACAATAACAATAACACATTTATCAAATTGACAGGACCCTACACACGTCCAAAGGGTCTTGAAGTAATCAAAAAGACACAATGTCTTGATTCACACCAAATCAGATCTTGCAATATTGAAATGCAAATCATACTGTCGAAAATGAATCATGACTTTCATCCCAGAGGTTTGCATTCCTTCATAAAGACCTGTCATAGTTTGACTTTCACGCCTTGCCGCAAACTGACTTCTGGCTTCAGAAATGAGAAATATTTTCCTCATGGCCCCTGCTGTTTCATGATGTTCTGGCTGTTGGGTCATTCTTCGTGGAACTTTGAACCCAATGTTTAGAGAAAAAAAAAAAAAAATGTTCCTGTTAGTCATAGTTACCAATACACCAGATCCTGTTTTCAGATGGGTGAGTTAAGCTCCAATACTGTACATCAAAAGAGTCGTTTGGGTATTTCCAAAATTCTTTTTCCTTTTCTTCATATTCTGTCATGTCTGGTGTTGCATTTGTATGTGTCCACCTCTATAACGGCCTGCTAGAAGAATTATTGTTTCTTTGCTAAGGTCATGTGGAGGACATAATAACCTGGATGATAAAGAATGAGATGGAAAACATAAAGCAGCAACACCTCCAAGTCTTCTTTATTTTTGTTTTTGGCATTGAAAACCAAACTGGAACAAAAATATCTGGAGCGCAGAGGAGTTTTCATGAAAAGTGCAAAGGCAATGTTTTGTTGTATGGCTCATCACTGAGCATAGCAATGAACCAACCATTTTTAAATCAGTAATTCTGGCCCCAAATGACTGCTTCACATCACTACCTCAAGATTTGAGAAGATATTCTGTAAGGACGAATAAGCAACTGCTTTACATGGTGTACACCAGTTGCAGCTGAAAATTGAATTAGGAAACATGAGTCAAGCGTCTGACTCAAAATATCCTGGAGTGAGTTTTCTCTCAGGTTGCAACACTCCTTGTGGTCACAGAAAACCCAGAGAAAACACTGTGGTTTAGGTGAGAATATACTTTAGTGGAGGTCACTTACTAGAGTTGTCTATGTCATCTAAACCAAAAATGAGAGGTTTTCCTCATTGAGGATCTCTGTGGTCCAGTTATTTTTACTTGAGTACAGGGGTCCTGAAATGGACAGATTTAGTCATTTAAAATCATATAAGCACAATAGGACAGTTTCATGGACGATCAGACAGGTGTTAAAGCACTAGTTTGAGAATATTTGTGTGCTGCAAGAAAAGAGTATTTATGTCCTCTAGGATAATGATAGTGTCACTGATTTGAAGCACAAAGTAAACCAGGCACAGTCAATATATTTCTTTTATAGAGGGGTGATACTACAATTTCAGAAGTGCCATCCATCGGCAACAAAGGTAACAGCAACAGCAGTTTAGAGCTGCAGATGTAGGTATGTTGATATGCATCATCTACAGGTAAAGAGTAATTGCTTTTTACTATTGTGCCACATGCAGACAATAAGTGTTATGGCTGCAAATGGAAACTCTAAGAATTACCTTTTTTAACAGTCATTTTTTTCAGCAAAATACTGGGGCGAGTTTATGTCATCATATGTGTAAAGGTGTTGGGGGCAGAGACCAAAATAAAATTAGCAATACAGGCTGACTCAATTCTGCACTTGGTGCTAAATATTGGAGATGAAAACTTCTGTTACTCATATAATTTACATTTCCTTTATCTGTAGTCTATTATAAAATAGAATAGATAATAGAATAGTTATCTCTGCACAGATGACTACCTTGCCAGAGAATGATTACCTGCACCCTGTTTCCTATGTAAGGCTACATACTGGCGATGTCTTAACATGCACCATCCTTTCTGTCCTATTTCTCAGCATCGATGCATGTCATCTCTCACATCAGGGCTACTATACCTCAACTACTGAGGCAACATGGCCTGTGTATGTTGCATTATAGGGTCACTTATTTACCACTTGTTTCACACAAATTAGTAGTTTAACAAATCAATGTTCCACAATTATTTTTTGTTTTGCTAACAAGGTTACTTGTTACTTTCCTTTCCTGTACATGGCACAGTTTGAAATTAATCTGACTGTGACTTATCAACCCTCCCTTGTGGAGACCGTGTAGCCTGCTAAATGTGAATGTGTGAGTTACAAGCCTGTATGAGGCACTTTTTAAATAAAAAACTTGTATGAAAAATGTTTTTGATTTTGGGTGCTTGACAATAAATTAGTGTAGTAGTTTCATAGAAAAACAGATCTAAGAAAACTGTGTAGTTGAACACGGCACAAGAGAATAGACTAAAGAGTACTTAAGAATAGAACTTGAACAGTAAGCACAAGATGTGCGCAACGGCTTTGACCCATGACAGATGTTTTTGTAGAGTGGATGGCCTTAATTATGTTTCATGTAACATTAGAGGCTCTGGTGCACAGCTCTCTGTCTGTTTCTTCTGTGTAGTTTGATACTTCCGGAGGTGGGCAGACCTTTTCTTTCGAGGAGACAATAAAACAAAGCACATGGCACTGGCATCACAGAGCCAAGATTGAGATACTGACAGTGGGCCCGGAGATTGGAGAGCTGGGACTGAGTACCATCTAAATAGCCCATGCAAAGAGCTTGAGAACCTGATCTGTTTTTGTTGGGCTTTGTAGTATAACATCCCCGTTTCATCTCCTGCTCATTAAAATGCCCATGAACAGATGAATTGAAAACCAATGGGGCTTGCTCAAGTCCAGCAGAGTGTATCCTTAAGAAAATCAAAGCACAATCAAGCGAAAGTGCCTCAGGAGAAGAGACACAGTTGGTGAATTAAAGCAGAATCACAATTGTACTGATTAACTTCACTTTATAGATCATGACTGTGTATATGGTAGAGGTCAAAGGACAGATTCTTAGGACACACTTTAGAATCACATATCATTTTCAAATCCCTTTATTGAACATCTTCAATGCATTTTCTTCAATTCATCACCATCCTGTTTCACCGTCATCGCTGTAGATAATTGCCAAGTAAACACTGAGCTTTTTCAAGCAGCTCTGTTATTTTATTTGATTCCACTGTTGCTCATGGTTTGGGCTTTGCACACTCCCTTGCCAGCGACTTCAAAGGCAGATCCCTTGTAAGTTGCAACACACTGGCCGTCCGTGCGTAGGTCTGGTTGGACTTGCTCCCACACCTTCTTTTTGGGGTTGAGCTCTTTGTCTGGTTCACCTGCAATCAAGAAGTCAGTTTGACACATTACAGCTCCTCTGTTGTCTGCTCATCCATCACACATGCAGCATTTATGGATCCAGGACTGATATTTTAATATGTTCATGTCCTTGCATAACCTACTGAAATGCTGTTTTAATATATTCATGCTAAGACATATTGATAGATGACTTTTAACTTTCCTTGATGGAGTTTTCATATTCAGCACACACTGATATGATCTGTCTATAAGCTGAAGCCAATATAAATTGTGAGCAAATGACCAACCATTATATTCATGATTATCCGGACCAATTCAAATTTTATTTCTCCCACTTGAATTGTGAAAAGTCTGACTTCTATCATATTCTATTAGAGCGTCTGTTTTTAGCCATAATTCAAAACATCCAAACCGAACTTCTCAGAATCAAAATATGCATAAAGAGAAAACAATTCATGGGGGTTTTCATTTCACGATGCCTTTGTTTTTGATGTTGCTTGGCATTTGTGAAAAATTAAAGCTGGTACTGGCTGGCTTCTGTCTGGTGTCCTTTCTACACAACCATCTCAGGGTATGAGGACACAAATGTGTTTCATTTCCCAAGGCTGCCATTTCTGCTGGTTTACAACCCCAAAGTGGCAACAATCAGTTTTGATTGAGTTTGGTTTGGTTTTGATGAGCAACTTATGCACATTCTTAACTTCAAACAGAAGTACTGGGCCCCATTAGTTGGGGAAATGTGGGCAATTACAACATGTACTCACACCAGCAGTGGACTGGCTGTAATTGAATCTGTACTATGGCACTTTGCATGGGAGAAAAGAGGGAAACAAAACTTCACCTCTTATTTTCCATTAGATGTAGTTCAGGAAACAGCCTCAGTTTTTACTGTATTGTTTTAAATGAACAAAAACAAAAAAACATCAACCAATCCTGTTATTGCTCTCTCCTTCACTCATTTAGTTCTCTGGTGAACCAAGCTTTTGAAAGATGGCTTGAATAGTACTCTATTTAATGTAGTATCCACAAAATGCAATCTCGCACGGATTAGACAGCTTTTGGAGTGGCGCGGACATGCAGAAGAAAGCCTCAGCTGATGCAGCTTCACTGTTTTCACATGGAACTCCTAATTTGTTTATTGTTCTCAACCAAATAAATTAATAACAAGACCAATCCTCTTCTCACCACCAATCTTTAGCTTTGGAACATTCCATTAAATAACAGAGTTTTAGAACCAGAGAGCCACACTAACCTGTAGGCAGCGTTCTCTTGATTTTAGGCCACATTCATTACAACTTGATTTTGGAATACTTGGGTCTTGGCTCTTGTGTGTGTGTGTGTGTCCCTTTCCCTTGTTTAGTGTCAGTTTATTCCATGCCTCTCAATGTGCCTGTTCCTTGCGCCCTTGTTGCCTGGTGGTTTTGACTCGTTTCTTTCTCCACACCTTAATCTCCTGTGTGTAAGGCGATATCTGTCTGTGCTACACTGCTTCTCCTGTCTGTGTCTGGGTCCTTTCCCTGCTGCATAACACCCAACCCTAACAGATGAATTACCTAACAGTTAATTAATATGTTATTTTTTCACAAGCTTATTTACATTAGTTAAACTTAACAGGACAGTTACAACACTTATATTTCTGAATGACAACAAAAAAGAGAATGTTACATTCCTAGCAATGAGCGTTGATTAGTCAGTCAAATCAGCAGTCACAGGCCATTTAGCCAACCCCAAACAGAACTGTCCTCTAATGAGAGCTTTCAGTTGGGTATGAGAACGCATCGTGATTGGTGTCTTCAGAGGATTGAATGTTGAAACTGGTGTGTTGTTTCTGGCAGTGAGAAGGTTCAACGACACCCTTAATTTCCTAAAGTCAGAGGCATTTCGTGGAAACTCGGCTGGGAAATTCTTTCAGTAGGCTTCATTCAATGACAATCACTGACAGTCACTCAGTGGTGTTGAAGCAGCCCTAGTGTCTGTTTAGTTGGACATGATTGTTACATTTAAGATTTTATGCTAATGATTCTTCTGTTTTTGAGGGTATTGTGATTGGGTGATGGTACCTGGGAAGCCCTGGAAAGTGACTCTGTCCCCTGGTACTGCTCCACTTGGAGGATCAAGGATCTCGACCTTGTCTGGTGAGCTGGCACACATGACCATAGCCTGGGACACCACTCCTCTCATCTTGGCTGGCTTCAGGTTACACATCAGGACTGCCATGCGGTTCTGCATCTGCACAGGGGACAGAAGATTAAATGGAATTTTACAGCCTATGTGCTCAAGACAATAGAGAAGAAAAATGTATTACATCCAATTCACTTAAGTAAAAAAACATCAACTGATGTGGTTTGTTTGGGTGCAGTGCAAAGACTTTCATAATATAATATAAACAATATTACAAATTACTGTGTCCAAGGTTTATGGTTTGTTTGCGTCATTTCATAAACCAAAGGGAGCAAACAGGAAAACTTTAAACATGAGCCTGGAGACCACTGCGGCTTACCAAATTTAAAAGACCAGAAGCAGTTTTTGCCCAAAACAGAGAAATTCAGCATTCCATGAGATAATGTATACCAGAGCTCAGAAAATAATCATACCTTTTTTTTTTTGGGGAGGAACATCCTTCAAGAAATTGCTACATAAATCTAAAATCACTCATGTTGCTTTGACAGGATTTTGGTGGGAGTTTTCATCTCTAGGCAGTTTTTGCAAGTCAGGGATAGTATGTAAATCCTCTGTAATAGTATTTACAAAGCAAACTGTTTGTAACTTGAGCAACATTATGTGCACTGCAGACAGTTATTTTATGATTAGCCTTTCTCTGACTCACATTTCTGAATGGTGCCTAATATTTATCCTAGTATAAAGCCTCTTTTACAAATAGTTCCCAGTAAATTACTTGGATAACCTTCCAGGCACCACTAGTTATTTTCACTATCCACACTTGCTGCTGCATTCAGGAACATTTGCGTCTGGCACCTTTTCACCCATACAATGGCAATGTTGGAATAGATGGATGAATGATGTCACCAAGCACATGGTTCCATTTAAATGATATACACTGTCTACATGCAGTATAATGCAGAAGTGTAATGCACAAAGGTGCCATGGTCTAGAAATATGACTCAGAAATACTGGCTGCCATAAAAGTAACTAGTGCTTTTGATTTAGATGAAATTCTACATAAAAATGTGTTTATTCAAATCATAAATCCATTTGAAAGCAAAATAAACACCACTATTAGAATGAGTTCTTGAATCTAAGCAGAATCATCATCACAGAGTTCACTTAGAAGTAAACTCTTAAGTGAGCCATTAATGTATAAACACAATATGTATACAGCACTGCTTCTGTCTAGTGAAAACTCTCAAACAGTAATAGTACAATATTGTATTGAAGTCTACATCGACCTCACTCATAAGCAGACACTGCAGCATCTACAGGTGTGCAGCATGGAGCCTGATGAGACATTTTTCCACTTCATGAACACAAGCTAAATCAGTAAATGTGTGTGGATCTCTACATATACTCTGGGAGATTGTAAACTGGCCAATTCATCAAGTTCCCTGGCCCAACTTCTGTTAATTACATTTATTATGTGTCTTAACATCACATGATATACCAGAAATGTCTATATCCTGCTCTGCAAATTGCACTCTGCATGAAGGTAAGATACTATATATTATATACTCTGTACCTTGTCCAAAGGTATGTGCTTGACCAGTCCGCTGACCACTGTCCTCGGAGAAGCCTCTCCCACATCGACTTGCTCCACATAGAGACTGTCGGCATCCGGGTGCTTCTCTGCTGTGATTATACGTCCAACACGCAGGTCCAGACGAGACACGTCCACCTTGGCATCTTCTTGGCTGGGGGCGGCCTGCTTTTTCTCTGCTTTCTCCCCTCCTGGCATAAAAGAAAGGCAATTACTGTTATAATACACGCTTCTCATTGATGTTTAATATAATTTTTTGTATTTCTTTGCCCTTTATTTTGTGCTATTTCAATGAAGGTCTGACATAACTATATAGTTGGGAGACTTTTTATCACAAAAAGTCAGACAGTAGCTATGCATCAGGTGTTATAAGGGTAGGTTTACAGAGGAGAGCATCTGTGATGGTTGTCATGCTATTCTACTAAATGAGCATGATATTATAGGGAATGGTTGTTTAAATGAACTGAGAATATGTCAGCCAACTGGTATCTCTCCAAGGGAAATTATAAAAAAAACAAAATCATAGTAGAAACAATAGTGGGCATCTGTGTGGAATCTGATTTAATTTCCTCCCATAAATGAAAACAAAGCCCACCAATGACAGGCCTCAGGGTTGCATTTAAAGTGATCCATAAGTAGAAATACCAGAAATGTGGGGTATAAACTTTGAATAAATGACAATACCAATAGCCCCTTTTGGCTGAAGGCGAGTGCCACATGACCCAATGACATAGCAGAGTAGCAGATGCTTCCTGAACACAGACAGAGTACCTTTCACTTGCTTGGTTTGCTTATACACATTCATGCCAGTGGACTGCACTGATCAAATGATCGCACAGTCTTTAATCATTCCTCTGGGCCCACACCAGCTCTGAAGAATATGAATTCCAACCCCTGCCTTTGATATTCAACATTTCACCCGCGTGTAATCAATGCTCTGCTGTGATGACAGCGCAGTGACCGAACATTACCGGGACCACACTAAGGTTTCCCGTGAGTTTGTAGACTAACAAGTGATGACTGTTTGGGTGAGGTGAGAACACATCTAAATTAAAGCCTGAAATAACAAAGAATTGAACATGTACACAAGCTGATTTAGAGGAAGAAGTGTCTCTGATGAACAGCTCGCTAACATCTGGAAATGCCAAAGATGCCAATGAATTTGTCTGTCATAAAGCTTGATTCTTCCTCTTAGCTCCTCTTATAGCCCCATAAAAAACATCCAGTGCTAATTAGTCCCTGCCAGTTCCTCTAATTAGTCCAGATAACTTATTGCTAAAACGAAACTAAATATTTGAGTGATTTACTGCAAATTAATTGAAATCCTGTGGCAGGAATTTTCTTGTTTTTTACTGTAAACTTATCATAAATGTAAAATTATATTTCATACTTAAGGATACTTTGGTTTTATGATGGGGTCGTAGAATGATGCACATCCACAAGACAATGACTTTAAATCATTCTCAAATTGGATTCAATTACTGGTGACTTTTCAACAAGGACGTCTTGTTCCAAAAGTAGCTTATAAATCATTCAACTTCATAACAAATGAAGCTTCACTAAATATCCACCAACTGAGACTCAGAGATCTTGGATCCATTAAGAGGCCGATATTGCTGCCTTGCATCCATTATCACCTGATGTTTGAAAATCAAATGGAAAACATGTTTGGAGAAGATCAGTTGACTTTTGAAGAACAGAGTGCTGCATTTATGAAACTGTTCTTAAAAAATAATGTTGATGAAGGCCGAATAAATCACTGTGGTGAGTGAGTGAGGGTTTAATATTGTCCTGCTATCAAATTGATAATTAAATACACAACATAAATATTATATGGCACATCTAAATAGACTTAATTTCGTCTTCTGAAACAGTGTTATTGGTTGCGAAATCTACAAAAATGTATAATAAAACCTGCTTCTTTCTCCATCTTTTACCTTTTTTCTCTGGCTTCTTCTTTTTACTCTCGTCTTTGGGAGGAGGGCTCTGGACAGCAGCAGGAGCAGCAGGGGAGGCAGAGGGTTCAGAGGGTTTGGGTGGGGTGGGAATCGAAACGCACTCAACAGTGGTGTCACCTAATGGCATGGCCACTTCCCGCACTACAGGGGGGACACAGGCAAAAGGTCAGTAGAAATAAATGATTAAACAGTGGATGATAGTTACTATCTGAAATGTTTTTTTCTAAAGCATCTTAAACGACTCATATTCTCTGCAGTTTCCCAAATGTTGTGGGAAAGACATGAGCATAGCAGCACTGCCATGAAAGAGATCACTTACATTGCAACTACACAAGGTACAAGGTACCTTTTCATGCACAGAGCTGGTTGCATCAACATTATACCATTAATGATACAGAGGGAGCTTTATTTACACACCCAGTGGGAGGACTGCTCTCCTGGTGCAAACAGTGTTGATGGGAAAATCACAGTGTCCCAGGTTGATGGAAAGAAGAAAATGGAGACATAAAGCGAGGAACAATGTCCTACAATAACTCTCCAGAGAAAAATAACCCCCTAATTTAAGGCGCCTGATGTTTGAATTCCTACAAAATCTAGTGCCTGTGTCTGACAAACATCAGTCTGCAGGCACACCACCGTCGCCATAATGCTTTTAATTACCTTAATTCTATGTTAGGACCTGAGATCAGGACCTTTCCGGTTTACTTCGGAATTACGGGCAATAACCTCTTACACTCTTGACATTTACTCTTAAGGTTTATGACACTGAGAACTAGCTTTTTAAAGACAAAATCACACACTGTGTGATACTTGCAGTGAGCGTTAATGTTTGCACCATTATTTCAAAGGAAATTATTGTAAATGTCTTATGCATGTTTCTCTGGAAACATTGAGATCTTGGCTAGACTTTTAAATTAAAGTTGCATCAATCAAAATTGTTATATTAACAATGAATTAAATGACTGTTATGTGAAAGAGCTTGCTAGTAGTGACCCACAAAGAATGATGACCCGGGTGAAAATAGTGAAGCATTTAGCAGCTAAAGAGCCTGGTGAGATTGGTGGATACCAAACAGAGCTGAAAGGAGGGCAAATATTGGACTTAAAATTGCCATGTTTGCCATACCAACTGGATTAGATTAACATGACAACCAAAGTGAACCCATAAAATGAATGCAGCTTTATAGCTGCATTCATTTTATGCGTACCCACAGAACTTATGTTCTGAACTTATGTTCTGTGGGTACAATGCTCTTCTGCAAAACACGATTTAAAACACAATTTAAAAAGAGCCACAGACGGGTCCAGAAGAGTTTAAGATCTTCAACTTTAAAATAGTGTTGAAGCAAATTTGACACTAAACTTCAATTGCCCCTGTTTTTATTTCTTGGCTGCAGAAATGTTGTTTATCGCAAGGCACTATTATAGTTGCATTTGATTGTTTTGTTTGTCTCATCTCAGTAACAAATCAACAAAGCCGACTGAAATTCCTTTTAAAAAATGTTCATATTTATCCATGTTTTGATTAAGCCATTTTATGCCACCTTAAAGCCATTGAAAAGTAACCCCAAAAGCAAACATCACAATTAAATACAATGTGTGGAAAAACATAGTCTGAATGTGTATCAGAATGCATTCCTTCAATGTTCCAACACTAACATATTGAGTTATTTTAAATAAGGTTAAATTGCTTATTTCTTGCAGTCCCCCTTTATTCCTGGAGCTTCTTTATGGAAAACATTAAATGTGCGTTAATGATCTGAGCGGCTGAATGTCCTTGAACGTCAACGTGTGTCAAACGCACAATAGCTGACAGACATGTTGTCCCCATCACTCTGTTGGGGATTCGTTAAGCACTATGGTTGCTTATGATAGAAACAGAAAATAGATCTGGTTATAATGAGCTGAGGCGAGATTTCAAAAGATGTTATCATTGATAGCACAAACCAAACAATGCTCTAATGAGCAACAACTGACATCAAATGTTCCAAAGTCAGGCACACACAACTGCTTCTATAACTAGATATCAAGGATTACAACATCAAGGTCTTTTTTAAAGAAAAACAAACATTTCATCTGCGATGGAAGGCTTGCTGGGAACAAAACTCAACATACCTCCCCTCTTCTTCTCTTTTTCTAGCAGCTGTTTTTTTAGTTCATCGATGTCATTCTTCAATTTGGCATTCTCCACCATCAGTTTCTTCTCTTCTCTGACACTGGCCTGGACAACTGCAGCAAGGCAAATTCTTGTTACCTCTCAGCACTGGAATTAAATTTCACTATCCCACAGGACATTTTAAGAACTGCTTTTGAACATATATACCATTGACTAAAATATGGTGACTATTCAAATCTATACTGAGCCTCTTTTGGAGTTAAAGAAGCCATGAAATTGTCCACTGGTCCAGTTTTGGGATTTAAAAATAGTGCCAAACGGTCATAAATTACAGTAAAACACTATCCTTTTACCCCTCTGGAATAATAAAACAACATCTATATGGCATATATTTATTTATAGATTTTTTTTTTTCATTTTTATATTTACAGGGAAATTAAGAGATTGTGAATCATACAGAAACTCATTATATACTACACTTGAACACAACCTAAGGACTATTTGATTTGAAATGTAGCCTATCACGACAAATTTGGAAACTTTATAATTCATAAAATTGTTCTATAAACCTCAATATACTTTTCGTAAGACTATATCATAATGAATGGGCCCATAATAGGCTGACAAATATTTCTATGCATAAGCGTCTAGGTGTCTGGGTGTGAGTGTCTCTTACTGGCTTTCTCTTTCAGCAGCTGGACTTGTTGTTTCAGGTACTCGATGATCTGGTCAGCCTCGGCCGCTCTCTGCTCCAGCCTCATCAAAGGATTGTGACTTGACATCTTGAACAAGGAGCGAGCTAAAAACCTAACAGACAAAAAAAGAAAAAACATACAGCAATCTCAACAAGGCAAAATGCTAAATATTCAAGCTGTACAATACATTGAACTGACTTCTATTTTATATTGAGACACAGGGTCTCATTTTCAAGAGACACCTGGTCAAGACAACAGCAGCAGTGGTAGTCAGTTATATTCCAACAGTACATACAATCTGCCGGGGGTTATATGGCAAAATCTTGGGTTTTGTAGATGAAGTATCTTTCCTTTTGTTTTTTTTAAATGCAGACAAGGGTTCATGCATCAAGCTCACATGTACAGTGTATACTTTTAGTTACCCAATTTCGTGTATTTCAAGTTTACTCAAGTGACGCTGGCAACATAAAAAAGAGATGGTCTTTTAAAGTACTATGCTGAACATCTACAAAGATACATGTTTGGAGTTACAAGGTTTGCATTCCAGTACAATGCCACCACAAACTACAGCCTCCAAAGTGACCACAGTTACTCCTCTCTGACAGTCTCAATAAAAACTTTACATTTCCACAAAGGTATCGTATGTGTTGCAGGGCTGTTCTCTAGGACTGAAATAGGGGTTTTCAAATATTTATGTAACATATCTGAATATGATGTAGAGACAGAGTTTGAACTGCTTCATTAGTAAACACTGTATAATCCTAAATCTTAATGTAAGTACTGTGGATGCCATATAGCAATATGTATGACAGGACAAACATAATGTGACATGTTTTGGGTGTGGGATAACGTTCCTTTATGATGTTGAGCTCTGCAAATTACTTCTGGAAAAATGAGGAAAAGAAGGATTTATACAAGGCTGGGACATAGAGAAGAAAACTTCTTACACATATTACAGGGAGGCGCTGGAAAACAACAGCTGGCCCGAGATGAAAACAAAATGTTGGGGGATGAGGAAATTAGAAACACAAAAGGGCTGGAGTTGATAAAATCAAGGATCAAAGCATTGTTTTCGGAGAAACTGAATTGATTTAAACAGGACCAGTGGTGGAGTAATAACAACAGCCACAAAAAGGCTGATCTTATTTGGATAACCTCCGAAAATGGGTGCTGGGATCGAGGTATGGTCTGCAGCATTAAGAAGTGAAGAGGTCATTTTAGCCTTGGATTTCAGATGGAAACAGCCATATGTATTAAGAATGTTAGAGTGACGTGAGCTTTCACCATCCTTCAGGGTGCCTAATTTACCTGTCTTCACTGTCTGGAAATCATAATATCTTTGATTCATTTCCTGATTTGCAACTGAATACATTTAGCAGGTTAACTGTGCTATACAGGTGACAGCTGGTGCTCAACTGGATAAGGCATCCCACTACATCCACTATTATCAATCTCCTAAAAGTAGGCATGACTGGTTTGCTTAGTAATAGTTTTCAATAGTCCACACAAACATTTTATGTCTACAACCATTTACAAACTTAAATATCAAAGATAATCCTGCAGAGCTATGAACAGGCTACACTGGTGGTTTGAATCAAATATGTAAATCTGTTATATTTAACCACTAGCCTGGTGCTGTGTGAGCAGACCTACCACGATGCCAGGGTTTCCTCTTTTCATGCTTCATTCCCACAGTAAAAACAGGAGGATACTTCCCTACCTGTCTGCAAACCAGACCATTATGAATGAAAAGAGAGTGCAGTATGCCAGCACCACCTGAAGGCATTAGAAGGACCTGCACATTTTAATTTAAAAGAAACCAGAGGTATAGCCTGATGCCAGAAGTCACTGGTTTTCATTCTCATATTTGCCCTTTTTAAAAACGCACATGCAAACAGATATACGTATCACTTGTCTTCATTATCTGTAAATTTATCAGTTTTTTTTTTTTAAACACTGATTAAAGTAAATGTCATGATAATGGCAAAAACCCATCTCTTGCCAAAAGTAAGTAGTCATTACACAAGCGTACTAATTTAGAAAAGTGCTAAAAGGATCAGATTGGATCATGCACAGAAAATGAATGGATGGTAATTTTGAAAAATAATTTTACATGCAGTTTACAGTTTTATTGAATATTTGTATCCGATTTATATGAAACGACATTTATAATTTCCTCCTCAAATGTGAGGATTTGCTTGATTTATTCTGTTTTATAGCACCAAATTTGTTTATTTTGGTTGGGATGATGGCAACACATAGTTAAATATAAAACTAAATATAAATATTATTGTGACATACTCAGCAGATGACTCAATAATCTAAATGATGCAGCCCAGTTACTACCTATAGCTAGACAATACAACAACTAGGACCAAATCGTGGAATCATTTGCAAATCACACTAATAAAACAACGTTCATATCATTTCATATTGGGGAAGTTAGTGTTAATCACAAGGTTAGAATTAACGGTAAATTTGGGAAAACGGATTGCTTAACAATGTGTCCTGAAAATCTAAAAATGGAAACGCGTTGTCAGTTAAATCAGTATTACCCGGTTCAGCTGATATGGAGCTGGTATGTTCAACTACACTGGAACAAGGAAAATCAACATGACTTTAGGCTAACTGTCATGTAGCGGGCAATAGTAAGCTACATTTACTAGGTAGATGGTTGGTTAAACGTTATTGACGCCTTATGAATGGTTAGTTAAAGCAGTAAGATAAAATACAGAGGTTTTTGAAACTTACATAGACTCTGAGAAGCCACCCCAACACGTTTCAGAGAGATATGGGGGCTTGACAGCTGCTAGCTCGGCTAACGTTACATCAGCTAACTGACAGACAGGCAGCTGTAGAGAGGCTGATTCAGGCCCCCGCAGCTAGATCTCCGTAATATCCGGATCAGATGCAGGCCTTTCAATTCTGCTTTGGCGTTAGCTAGCCGTATGTTCTATAGATCAGACACTGTCGCGAAATGCAAGGAGGATACGGATATTGCCTGTATGTAATTAAGGAACTATATTGACAAAACTAACTCTTCGTAGAATACGAAAAACATTTCAACAACGACTTGTTTGAAAATGTAACTTAATTGAATTGTGTTTGATTTAAGGTCCCAAACCGTAGTTATGTTCTTCTTTACGTGCACTACTTTGTCGCACAAACATGACGTCATTGGTCACGTTCACTCAGCTGTTCCCAGCACGTCGCAGAAGCAGGAAAGGAATTCATTTTAAAAATATTTATTCAATAATTTCAAGTTCACTCTGTCGATATGGGGATACACCGTTTCCATTAAGCGTGAGTAGACACATTTTTGGCATTTATAATGCACATCACATCGTTGGTTTCCTACCCTGGCCGATATGACAGTTATTTTCATAACTTTGCTACATTTGCACACACACACACACACACACAGTGGGTTTAACTGCAGCATCACTGTGAACACTAGTACGCTGTCATTTTTTGGTTTCCGAAGTTAATGTACACCAATATGGAGTAAATATATTGTGCCACAGTGTTACATGTCATTTGCGTCAGTCAGCTTTAACTGTTAACATTTACTTCATGTTTTCAAACCCCCTGGATAACACTGAATGCCATAAACGAGAAATTGGCTGTCACCATACCATGCTGATGGTCAGAATATTCATCTCATACATAGTATGTAGTAGTGTATATAATCACGTATTAATGGATATATTATATTTAAGACTCTTTCCCATTATCAGTGCTTCAACCCAGTGGCAAGATGAGGCCCCTCAAAGACGCCCAGCTGGGGGCCTTTACCTTCTTTGCCTCAGCTCTACCTCATGATGTTTGTGGGAGCAATGGCCTCCCTCTTACCCCCAACTCTATCAAAATCCTGGGACGTTTCCAGATCCTCAAGACCATCACTCACCCCAGACTCTGCCAATACGTAGACATCTCCAGAGGGAAACACGGTATGACCTTCTGTCTTACCCTTTGTAAGGGGTCTGGTCTTATTGTATATTTGGTCCTCCCATTGTATCACATTTAATTTTAATTAATTACATTTTCAGTTAGTGATATTCTGTCCTTGGGTAGAACTTTCTTCATTCCTGGATATTTATTAACTGCCTAAGCTGGTGACAGTAGTCTTGTTTCATCCTGTTCTTCTGTGTGGAATGCATATCTGCTGTGATGTATGTGTGATCTGTTATTAATAGATATAAAGTGGTGAACACAATAACATGGTGTATCACAAAAACACCACAAACTACAGCCTGTAAAGTTACTTTCAATCAGTTACTCAGTCACTGAGGGTAAGCCCTGCAAAGTCCACCACTAAAGTTCCTGATCCATCAGAAAGTACTACCCCAGCAGTAGGGAAGCACCTGGAACTATCGCACAAGAATTATAGTTAGTCCTTTGGCCAAAATGCAGGTCTAGTTCCTGCACTCCTCAAAAAATCCTCTCTGGCGGCTATTGTTTTGGACTGCATTACTGTACATCGTAAAGGTGTCAAAAAACAAAACAGCTCTTTCTATTTTAAATCTTAATAAATAAATGCATCAAAGTTATTAGAGCACGCTGCCTCACCTTTTATTAATCCTGTTAGATTTAGATTAGAACCAGGTGTGCATTGTCACCAAACCTTTTTTTTTGTTTGCTAACTCAGTTACATATCTTTATTTAGTTTGCTTCTTCTTCTTGCTCTACAGAACGACTAATTGTTGTTGCTGAACACTATGAAAGCAGTTTAAGTGGTTTCCGAAAACAGGGGTCAACAGCCAGGTGAGATTATCATTAAAACTCCTCATTAAGTATTTAGGAGTCCTTGCAGTATATTTGATGAACCCATTGTTGTTTTGTGCTGATGATACAATATATTGTATATGATGGGCAGGGAAATAGTATGCATTTAACTTGCCATCTACTGGCTGAAGTTAGGCATGCACATTAACAACAGTGTACTGAAAATGTATATACACCCTTTATCATGTTTTTTCTGTGATCCAGTCACCACTTGCACAAAAGGTTTGACACGCTATTGGGTTTTTGTTTGTTTCAGACCAGAAAAGGTGCTGCAGATAGCCTATGAGGTCCTTGAAGGTCTGGATTTTATGAACAAACATGGTATGGTGCACAGAGCACTCAGCGCACACAATGTGCTCATGGACTGCAAGGTAAAATTGAGCTGTTTTATGTTGCGTGTCTGTCTTCTACTGAAAGTGAGCCCAAATAAGTGTTTAAATATAATACTGTCACTCTAAGCTATATATTGTTTCTTTACAGGGGAATGTCAAGCTGGCAAAGTTTGGCCTTTATCATATGACTGATCACGGGGCTGATGTAGATTTTCCCATTGGGTATGTCTTTTACTCCTCATTCATCACAGAGAAAGCTCCATTAGTGCTTCTCTGGAACTCTTCAACTGGTGGGACTGAGCTATGTGAGCCGTCTGTTCAGGGTCAAATGTTCACTTGTATCTGTTTGCTGTTAGTCAAATCATAAAATAGGTAGTTGACCATATCATTGATGCATAATGGACCATCCTGTTTCATAGAAACCAGGTTTTGGGGCATCAAAATAGCTTCCTGGTTCAGGAACTCTAACTAATCGTTGGACTTTTATCCTAATCCAGATGCCTTTTGTGTTCCACCAAGTACCTCTGTGTAATATCCTTTTGCAGATTGAAAAGATGAATGATGGCACATACCCATGACTTTCAATAAAACATCTGGCTGGAAAAACGTTATGAATGTGCAATGCAGGTTGTTCTTAGGAGCAACTGAATATACATCCCTTAATGGCAGAAATGTGAGCAATATTGTCACTTTGCATGAAGTAGTTTGGAGAATACCATGTATTAATTTCTCCTATTAGACACAATATGGAAGGGGCATAGTATAAGAAAGTCTGCAACGCTCACTAATGAATAAAAAAATATGATGATGTTTCTACAGTTAAATTATGTGGAGAACACTGTGTCTATAACAAATGTTATTTAAAGGCTGACAAAGTAATTTGCTTATCTGCTCTGTGATCATCACCTCAGGTACCCATCCTACCTTGCTCCAGAGGTTATCGCTCAGGGTTCTTTCCACCCCAGTGACTCTTCCCATGACGAAGCTCCTCTGCCCTCAGGACCCAAGACTGATGTCTGGTCGCTTGGGGTTTTGCTCTTTGAATTATGTGCAGTAAGAATCCTTCATAAAACCCCTTTTATAAAGAGTATGGTCCAGACCTGCTCTATGTAGAAAAAGTGCCCTACTTTGTTGATATGATATGGGGCTATTTAAATAAAACTCAATTGAATTTATATGGGAATAAACCATTCATACAAGACTCTTTTTACCCCCATGCTGTCTGGAACATTTTCACCTTAAATTCTAACGCTGTGAATCAATTACAGGGTAGACGACTGCTGCAGAATATTGACATAAGTGAGAGATTGAAATTCATTCTAACCTTGGGTAAGTGAAAAGGACGTAATTATTCTAAGTACCGAGCAATATGCTCTTAATCTCAATTAGGCTTACGCGGTGATATTGTTTGTCATTCTCAGGTTGCATGGATGACATTGTCACTGTTCTTGCTGAGGAACATGGTTGCCTGGACACCATTAAGGTAGAGTCAAAATTACCGGCTGCGTAGATCTTAGGCAATAAAATACTAATTATTTTTTTAAGGAAAGGGATAATATCCATTTACAGAAAACTAGGTCACATTATTGGCATCATAATATATATAAAGAAAGACATATTAGTCTTAATACAGCAAGAGTGCTTTGTACCTTTTGGTAAGGTTTGAATATTGGTGTATATAATATAGTGCTGGAACTAACGATTACTTTCATTATTGATAAATCTGCTTCTTTGGAGATTTTAAATTAAAACTTTTTATGTGTTTAAATGTATATAATCACACATAAAATAAAATTATTCATGAAAGGATTATTATCTTTAATGAAGTTTAAATGGAACCTGTCTGTATTTTGTGTACTGCAGCTAATGTAATAATGTTTTACAGGTGCTGCCTGAGAAGGTTCTTGAGTTATTAAGGAAATGCTTGACCTTTCTTCCATCCAAAAGGTAAATACAATCTCTGTTGGATATCATGTCTTGTTGGAGGACATTGGCCACTAAGGTTATTAGAGGATTCCAGCATGCCGAAAGTAACAAGTGAAATGATATCAAAATAAAGAGATGCAAGTTATTTTCTGATACTGTGATAAACAGTTTTTATGACTTTATATAACTAAATGTTTAATATAATAAATGATCAGTTTTTGCAAAATTACAACTTAAAGGCATACTCTGTGTTTGTGGATATTTAGCAGTTATGACCATTATGTCTTTGTATGTGTCCTCCAGGCTGACCCCTGCAGAGCTGCTGGGAGACCCTGTGTTTGATGGCGTCTCCTGCCATTATACACCCTTCCAGAAGCCTGTCAGCTTGTTCTCTTCCTCCCTGCGCTGTGCACATCTGGAGCTCCCAGAGGACATCAGTGACCTTTGCAAAGGTATGCCCCTCAACACACGAGTTTACATGCAGCATTACACTCTTGTGCACCACATACACACAGATCACTTGACAAACCAACTTCCCTACATACAATTTCTTAAAGCCTAATTGATTATCTTAAAGTAGCTTTAATTAAGCATGCTGGCATCAATATTAGCAGATAGAAGTATTTTGCATCAAGAATACAGTCAAAACCAGGCCAGATTTTGAATCTTGAATCTGATTTGACCCCAGCAATTAAAACCTCCAGAAAATGATTGATTGTGATTTAAACCTTTATCCAAGTTTAGGTGTCAGGTACTTAATGCCATCTTTGATGACTACCTATATTCCCCTTTCAATACAACACAACTGCCCCCCCAAAAAACACATGCAGAATACTTTTTACGCAACTATGAAAAAATATGTAACTCAGCATAAAATCTCACTGATTGATCTAAAATTGGAAAGAAAGATATTTTTGGTGTTTTTAATGGCTTTATATTGTTTAAAATATACAGTTCCACAGGGGATTTCCCATTCTACACCCGCATATTACAGGCATAGCTGGACTGTGCGTGACATGCTGCCCATATTGTGATACCGTATGTATTGTCTAAAGGGACAGCCCCCACGAATTTCAACCAGACATTCATCCACAGTCATCCTTGCAGACCTGGATTGTAAAGAAAGGGTAACTGCTCGACCCACTTGTTCCATACATCCTGTTTTGGCCCTGCCTTGTGTCTGTCATCAAAGCGTATGGCATGGGAGAAACCATGGAATGTCTCACATTAGCAGCACTCTCTTTCCATTTTTGGAAGATAATGTCTCCACTCTTTGAGGCTAAGAGAGAATCTGCTGGTGGTTGAAAGACAACAGTAGGGTCAACCCCTTCTCATTGGAGGAGGACGCTTCATAATCAGGGTCCTCCTCAGTCATTACATTACATTACATTACATGTAATGTCTCAGTCTCACACATTTTCCTTTATGTCACTTTAAAATATATGTATTAGTCTATATTTTATATATATATATACTATAAAATTGCATGTGATAGTGACCTTTATTAAAAGTTGAATGGGGTCAAATTGACCCCAAAGATTATAGGATGGTTCATCATATCATCTTTTTCATGGTGTTGAAGGTGTAGTTGATTTTTTGGACATGCCACTTTTTTTTCAAATGTAAATAAAAGCTGAGAAATATTTTTTTCCACAATGATGCCTCTTGTACATCGTGTAATAATCTTCTGGGAGACACCTGTGTCATTTCCAATCAAGAAAAAACTTGCTGGTTGAATAAAAGTAACTTTAAGTCAAAATTTGAGGAGGTATGAATAATTTTGGGCATGACTGTATATGCTATGTATTTGAAGTTGTATCCAAACGATATTCCATTGCCATATGAGTAAAAACATATCTTGGTGTCAGAAGGCGATATTAAACTTCCTAATGAAGCTATCATTCGACTGGGCGTGGCTGCAGCACCACCTGTGCCTATGGGGAGGTGTTTACTGGTGTGTGTGTGTGTGTGTTATTAGACGATGATGACGACTACCTGTCGGAGCGGACCATAGATGAGGTGTACCATCTGTGGTGTCTGGCGGGGGGAGACTTGGAGAAAGAGCTGACCAACAAGGAGATCATACAGTCCAAACCTCCAATCTGCACACTGCCCAAGTACATTACAGGCACAAACATGCACAGATGAAGACATTTGCTAGTTTTAGGTGATATTCAGACTTGGTAAAATGTCTCTCTCTCTTTCTCTCTCTGTTTTTCTTTAGTTTTGTCTTGGAAGATGGGGAGTCATTTGGCCAGGGAAGAGATCGGAGTTTCTTGCTTGACGACACCACAGTGACACTGTCTCTGTGCCAACTCAGAAATGTAAGACAACAAACTTGTCAGCAGACATGTACTGTATTATATAACTGAATGGGGCATGGTGTAGGGGTTTCAAATATGTGCCCATTATTTAATCTAATAATCAAATCTTTGATGGTGACAAACACACTTGGGTTTCAAAATGCACCTTTGAACAGTATTTCGCCTTAATTGTGGATCCATATTATGTTTAATATTAAGTTTCTTTTTTCAGAGACTGAAGGATGTAGCAGGAGAAGCCTATTACCCTCTACTGGAAGATGAGTAAGCAATCTCCGTCCTGAACTTGCTCCTCCCCCTCGTCACTATTTTTCACAACACCCCATCATTTCTTTTGGCTTGGGTAGTGTCATATTCCCTTTACTTCTCCCTCCCTCAGACAGTCAAGTCTGCCCCAGTCCAACAGCAGCAATGAGCTGTCGGCCACCGTCACGCTGCCGCTCATCATCCGCGAGAGAGACACCGAGTACCAACTCATCCGCATCATCCTCTTTGACAGGCTGCTCCAGGTCTGGGCTCCATACAAATTCATACATACTCACAGACTTGAGGTCACACACACGGCAATGCATTTGAAACACGCACATGGGATGCTTAACACATGAGCAAATCTTTCCAAATTAGACGGCGTCAAAATACTTTAACACGTTATTGTTGAATTTAATTAGAGAAATATATTCTCTCTTTTAATGTTTTGTCTTCAGGCCTATCCCTACAAGAAGAACTTTGTGTGGAAAGAGGCCAGAGTGGATATCCCTCCTCTTGTTCGTGGCCTTGTGTGGGCAGCACTGCTGGGCATTGAGGTACAAAAGAAATAGTAGGCCGGTGCAGTTTCAATATTGTTTTGTGCTGACTTACCGTGTTTTCTTTTGTTTTTTCGTTTTTTACACAGGGAGACATTCAAGCCAAATATGAGAGCATAGACAAAGATACTCCCATACCAACTGACAGACAGGTAACTTATTTCTTTAAAAGTAGACAGCAGGAAAATGTCGAGTCATTTAATACTTCTAAAGTGATTTAAGTTTCATTCTTTAGTTGGGTGCGTTTTTGTGTGTGTTTACAGATTGAGGTGGACATCCCACGCTGCCACCAGTATGATGAGCTGCTGTCATCTCCTCAGGGCCACATTAAGTTCAGGCGGGTGTTGAAAGCCTGGGTGGTATCTCACCCTGACCTGGTCTACTGGCAGGGTCAGTCACCCCCCTGTCACTTTCTTTTACTGTCTTGCTCGATGGTTCTCCTTTTTGACTTTATTTTTTTTCTTTCTATTTTTCTCTCGCTCTCTTTCATTTGCACTTTTCCAAATTGTACTCTACATGTCTGGACACTAGATGGCGATCATGTCACATCTTGTAAACTCCCTTTCTTGACCTCAGTTGCAACTATGTGATCATATTTGGCAAATTTGTATTATAAGCTCTTGATTTTCTTTTCATTCTTTCAGGTTTGGATTCACTTTGTGCCCCTTTCCTGTACTTGAATTTCAATAACGAAGGCAAGAATTTCAATTATATCCTCCTAAATAAACTATCACTGCTGAATGTTTTATTTCTACCTTCTTTTTTTTTAATTTTTTGTCATACTCTTCACAGCACTGGCATATGCTTGCATGTCTGCCTTCATCCCGAAATACTTGTACAACTTCTTCCTGAAGGACAACTCTCATGTCATACAAGGTGAGTTATTATTGAATAAGCACTTTTGTGTGTGTGGAGAAATTAAACTATAATAATAATAATAATAATACAGTAGTGTGATCTCAAAGCTTAATTGTTTAGTATATCCTGATTGAAACATAAATTACACATTTCATTTTTCTATATTCCTTGTTTCCACTTCCGGTCTTTTGAGTTAACTGACACTGCAAGTTAAGTAACAAGTATTAAACATGGTCAGCATTCAGCCAAGTAAAAAAACAAATTATCATCAGCTGGCAAAGAACATCAGGCTGTCAGCTCAATGTTGATTAAATTTGGACTCCATGTTGTTCCTAAGCTGTGAAATCAAATTTTGGTCTGTCTTAATGGAGTTTGCAGCTGAGCCACATCATTTAGAGATAGAGAAACAAATGAAACAACAAAAGCCTGCAGAGAAATGTCACAGGCAGTTCCTACGTGACTGATAAATAGCTACACCACACACCTCTTGAACTCTGTGGGGAATGTGCCTATTCTCCTTTCTTTTCACCGCTAGATGCCCTGGAGAGCTAGCTAATGTTTATCTATCTGGCCGGAGCTCCTTTGCTGGCTTACAGTGTGCAGAATGGTGGTAGCACAGCATTACACTGCATGACAGTTGTCAAGGTTGCACAGTGGATCAGCAGTCTACCTACAACATTTTGGTCTGTCTCTTTTTGATAATTCAAAACACGGAAAAGAAAAATAAGCCCTTTGTCATAAGGTAACAAAGAGTTTACAAAAAAGTATCTGAACTACAAGATCTCATCGATTGATTACTGGAATTTTATAATTTATTACATACGTTTGTATGTTTAATGTATTGTGTGACACCTCTTGCGTTTATACTGTTGACTGTGAAGTCTTGTCCGTTCAAGCTCACTTCCTTTCAGGATATTGTAGTACTAAAGCTACACAGTAGATTATGTATAAACCTTTCGCCCCATTTGCCTTTGTTTCAGAGTACTTGACTGTCTTCTCCCAAATGATTGCGTTCCATGACCCAGAGCTAAGCAACCATCTAAATGAGATTGGCTTCATCCCAGACGTAAGTTACCAAGAGTGCAAGTGCCCTGACACATTGACGACAACAGACAGCATTACTAGGATAACAACATTGTCTTCTATTGCAAGTTTACCTTTAATGGGAAGTCAAAGATAGTAAGAAATGATTCCAGTTTGTGGCTCTGCACCAGGGGCAACGGAAATGACCGATCATAGATCACTGTGTATATCTTTTCATTGTCATTGTCATTTTTTTTTTTATCCATATCCTCCTTTCCAGAATTTGTGGCGAGGGTCAAGTTCTCCCTATAGTCCACTGGTGATGATTTATACAGTGACTAATGTCTGCTAGGCACACTTAATGATTGCTCTCTGCCAGGCTTACCTTATTTCTCTTACTCTGTGCCACCTCTCCCTGCCCTTCGCTTTCTTTTTTACAGCTCTGCTCAGACAGTGACAAGGTTAAAGTCGCTACCGTCCCTCTCTGGGGCTTCAGTTAGTGTGCTGATGAATGTGTGTCACCTGTAGACCGGCCTCTGCGACATTTCCCAATGAAAAGTGGTGTCTTTATCACAGAGGAGTCAGGGATTTAAGTGTCCTCCTCCTCTTTACAGTTCCTGATGCTGCAGCTCCTTTTCAAAAGTGGTGCAAGTAAAGCCCAAAACTGTGCTTGTCGTTAAAGTTAATTAAAGTTAGGAAAGATTCTTGGCACAAATTTCGCCGGTAGGTGTTGTTGCTATTATCTTAAACAAAGCTTTACCTTGAACAGATTCTTTCAATATCTTGCACTCTTGTCGTTCAGACTTGTCTCTTCAAAGAAAAAGCACCTTATGATGCTGATGTGACACTTACGGGATGTTCACTACTCCTAGCATTGACTTGCCGTTCAAAGGAGACTTTGTATTCCTGTTTTCATAGTTAGGCCAGGATAATATTGGAACAAGCTTTGTTGATACAGCTTTCATACTTGATATGAATCCCAGTAATTAAACTTTACAGATCATAAATCCCAGTTTCCTCTGTGAACTTCAAAGAACACTCTCAACTGTTGTTTTACTGGGGCTATAAATCCATTGCCCTAAAAGACCAAATGTCACTGCAGTATGAACTGGATTTGATTTCCCATATATGCATACCATTCAAGGCTAGCTTAATACAGTTTGTCTTTCAGAAAATGACTAATCTTGGGCAAGCATGCAGGAACCGCAAGTAATCTTTGTAAATGTTGTGGTGTTCAACCACTCTGTTCCAGTAATGCCTTAAGCCATTGGCAGAGAGTCAGATTGCTTGTGGCCATTGGTTTAATTCAGGTTGTTCTCAATTTGGCCACATCTCCTCTGCCGGGTCCACCATTTACACTTACACTAATCCAATCTGGCTGGACTCGCATTCCTGCTGCCGAGCTGTTGAAATTGAGGCTGAGACTCGGGAGTGCAGTGGCTGTCTCCCCTGCCATCACTCCTGGGCACAGAAGAGGTCTACTGAACAGTCACCAGCTCCCCTGCAATTAGCTGTCAATTAACTGGCTGAGATAAGCTCCAGTATTCCTGCACCCTCTGCCCCAGACCCTCTGATACTGAATATTACAGAGCCCCATCGACAGTGGCCAGTGACTTGCAGATGTTATAACAGGTGGTTAATGTTGAAGTGTGTGTGTGTGTGTGTGTGTGTTAGTATGAGTGTGTGTGCGGCCTTTGATTTAAATTTTATGCATTTCCTTCGGGGACAGTGTTGAATGGAGAGAGGGGAGAGAAAAGAGGGATGTATGACAAGATGTGTATAATGAGATTCATTGTTAGCCCCCCCCCCCCCATTGACTAATAACCAAACTCAGCAGTTTGCTCTTTATTGCCATTTCTGTTTCTCAGAGACCGTAGAGATGTGCAGCCATGTGGGCTGCTTTTCTTGTCTCTCTAGTGAGAAAGCAGTTTATTTCATTTCATTTGAGCGCTCAGCAATTTGTTTTGGCATACTGACTGTTACGTACAAATGAATGCTACATTATCTAATGAATGTGCTTATATCTTGTTTCTTTTTTTCATACCACACAGCTTTATGCTATTCCATGGTTCCTGACAATGTTTACACGTAAGTAGCTGTTTTTTTATTCTCACAATGTGAATATGATGTGGCACACTGCAAAAACCCCAAACTTTCCAAGGGTATATTTAGTCTGCTTCAATTAGAATATCAAAAATGGAGAAAAGGTCAGTGGCTCCGGTATGGGCCATTTCTGTAGGTTTTTGTGTGTTTTCTATTTTCTCTGTGACCTTTATTCCAGCTGCTAATTAATTCCAGTCCTGAGGGGAAAGGTTTTGACCACTCAGTCCTACACTACCTCAGATTTTCACCAGCACATCTATATTTATCTTTGTTTATCATTATAATATATCTTTTGTCATTGGTAGCCTAGACCAGGATACATGACAACTGACACAAATGACAAATTCAGTTTCAGCTGAAATGCAGGATTTGTACTTGTAATGGAGTATTTTATAGTGTGGTACTTTTAGTGAAGTGATGATGGTTTTTTGTATGCACATACATGTCTTTACCAGGATTCACGACTCTGTGACTCAACAGAGTGGCAGAACTGAGCTGTAGACTTTACAGGCTTATTATAGCGCTCCCTGTGGGCCAGTCTACAGCATTTTTTTATGTCTACATGTGAAAAAAACTAAATAAATTCCTGACGCTCAATTCAAAATAGTGAAAATAAAAAGCCTTTAAGAATTATGGATTTGATACATTATAAAAATACATCAACATTTAACAGCAAGCTTGCTTTCCTCAGGAGAACCTTGAGGAGGGTGTGATGTGCTTTTTGTAATTTGTTATGCCCATATTTATTAAAGACTTCTTCAAGACTTTTAACATATTGAGTGCCCTACATTTGATTTTGTATACCACATTCTGCCCATTCAACAGCACCTGTCGATTTAGGGGTCACAATAAGCATTTTCAAAGCTTAAAAAAAATGACAGAAAAGAATATCAGAGAAGCAGAGGAGAAACTTCTGGCAGAGCTATTCAGATATGGTTGAAAAGATATGGTTATACATAAAGTACAGGTCCTCTCTACTGGATTTACAATAGCCCTGCAGCATATACTACCTTTGTAAAGCTTGTAATGTTCAGCTTCTGTTGACATTTGGACTATTTTATCTTGTATGGTTTTTTATAATGTTTTGTCATGTCCCAGTGTGTACAGGGGATAAAAAAAAAGTTAGGGGTCACGCAGTGGCCAAATGATTAGAGTGCCTGCAGTTCTGTGGTCATTTTTATGTGCTGATTATGTCTATACGTTTGAGATGTTGCTTGCCAGATTTGCTGAAGATTGGATCATCATTCAAAGTGTAAATGTACCAAATGTAAAATTACTGAGACCTGGCCTTTTTTTCTTTTGAGGCTGTAAACTGTTTTATTGATGTAGTTTGGCAGTTGTGAGTCATATGGTTTCTGAATCCTGTGCAGTTTTAGCAAAACTAATGAATAGGGGTCTCAACAAAAGGTTTTCCACACTACTGTACTTAGAGCTCTACAGAGAAATGTTATAGATTCCACCAATAATTACAAGTTTCCTTGCCTAATAGTGTAAATCTTAATATGCTTATTGATCCAAATAAGCATAATGTATGAGTCATTTCACCTTCTGTGCAGCAGCTGGGGTACATAAAGATTTTATTTTGGCTGGTTCTCAGCATGCAGATTGTCAGTTGATGGCAGCATTACGCTTTTATTTTCAGTTGGAGCGCTGAAATATGAGCATATTAGTTGGGGTCACACATCACTTTTACAAATTAAATGATCTACAATTAAACTCTGTCTTCTAGGTACATACAGTACAACTCTTGGAATAACTTTTTGCCTTATATCATTTTATATAGTTGCATTAGAACTTTGCTAGTATGGAGCCATTAACAGACAGAGCACAACCTGTGATTTACATTAAGTGTAGCCAATCAGAATTGATCGAAAGCCAGCACTTTGTATTGGGATATTTAATTCTTCAGTTAAACACCCACACAGAGGCAGCTCCCTGGGTGGAGAGTGTGAGGTGTGACCCTTTTTACCCCTTATCCTCCCCCTGAGGCAGTGTGTGAGTCCAGTATTCAGGAGATGTGCCCCTCTGACTGCTGATGTCCCGAATCCAATATGAGACAAGGTTGGAGGGTCATCTTCCATTCACACCGACACACACACACACACACACACACACACACACACACACACACACACACACACACACATACACACACACATACACACATACACACATACACACATACACATTCTCAGACACACTGCCTGTCACTCACATGCACCAGGCTGCCCAGTTGACTGCTAATGTGGCGCAGACGCTCAGAGCCAATTTCTCAACCCCTCCTGCTCTCTTAGCCTCACCACAGTCACACTTGGCCCACACACACACTGTCACACACACAAGTCTGCTGCCTTCCATCCACCTTAACAAACCCCAGGATGATATGAACAGGTGGACAGTACTGGTTTTCATACATAAATGTCAGCAGGGAGGAAATATAAAAAAATTGAATACTGAAAGTAATATGACTGAAATAATAACTGCAGTGGGACGCATTATCAGGATGTGGTTTTATTTGGCTTGAATCAACCTGTGCAGGTTCTTTGCTCTAAAGCTCCTCAGCCCCCTGATGTTCTTCCTGTCATTTTTCCACAACAACACCCACCTAAAAACATTTTCCCAGCTTCCGCCCTCACATCAAATATCCCTCCAAGCAACCATACCTATGCACAATATTGCTTAGTGAGTGTCCCATTTTAAAGCCATAGAGCCGTGTTAGGTAAATGTGCTCTGCATATGCAAATCCTACTCATTACATACAAACTGCTTCCGCATTTCTCACTGTATGCATGCAGCATGCTATTGTCCTGCTTATATGATGCTATTATGCATCCCTCGAGGGATTTGTCTTTTCAGGCACTCTTGTATTCCGTCATTTTGTAAAATCTCCCTTTTGTTGTGCTTATTTCTGTGCCTGCCATACAGATGTGTTTCCACTGCACAAGATCTTCCACCTATGGGACACACTGCTGCTGGGTAACTCCTCTTTCCCCTTCTGTATTGGCGTGGCCATATTGCAGCAGCTCAGGGACCGTCTTTTGGCTAATGGCTTCAATGAGTGCATCCTACTATTCTCTGACCTGCCAGGTGAGATTATGAGCTGGTATTTACATCTTTGTAAAATATAAAATGTCTTTCCTTTTATCCTTTTTTTCATGTAGGTTTTCCATTCTCAGGCATGGCCAAGTGTTACTTGATAATAAACAACAGCCTAAAAGCATCTATTATTATTTACTTTCTCCATGACGTAGTACCTCTACAGTTATAAACAAGTGAAAACCACAAAGAAATACTTAGTTCTGCCTTCCCTAAACCTAGCTCGAAGGCTGTCCATCTGTAACAGCAAATGGCATTTGCAGGAGGCTGTTTTTCATTCCTTCGAGTAATGTGTGCTGATGTGTCTGAGTTAATGATATCCTTAAAGCAGGCAGCTCTGTGCTCCTACACAGACATACTCCCCCTTAATATGCTCTCGGTGTGTCACTCTCTGCTCTGCATCTGTTGAAAAGGCAACCCGCTGCACCCTGGGAATTGTATGCTACAGAAACTGTAGAGACTGTTTAGTCTGTGTAGACTCTTTAGCTACTTGCTAATATTGTTAAACTAAGTTGTTATTGTTGGATTCTTCAGTGCTATAAGACATGAACCAGAGAGACTAAGTGGTACTTTTTCAGCTCTGAACTACAAATGCACGGGTTAATTATGCAAGAAAAGGAAATAGAAACAACTAAATAAAGTCATAGCTAGCAGGCTGCCTGAAACCACTATCTGCTTTGCTAATACAAAGATACAGAGATATGTATTAAAAACAGCACTAACAAAGGCTGAAGGTGTGGTGGTGGGAAATGCAACTGGTAGGACAAAAACAAGAGTAGGAAATGTGTGTACTCCAGCATGATGAAACATCGCATGCAATACCCCTGCATCTGTTTTATTCATATTTCCCCACACTCATTACAAACAATGACGCACATGTCAAATTACAATTCTTTAACCTCTCATTACACCACCCAAGTGACATGTCATTGCATTGCAAAACTAAGATTGGGGGGAGGGGAGGCAGGTGTGGTGGCAAATATTGAAATAGTCTTTTAATATGGTTGTTAGTCTCTGCGGTTTTCAGTGCATTACAGGGAAGGAGACCTCCCTTCTTCACAGAGGGAGTGCTTACAAATTAAGTAGGAATTCAGTGGTTTGATTCTAATTATACAAGCTTGATAGAAATACATACTTATTAACTTTACTCTGTTGGTTAAATGTATTTGTTAAGTATTAACTCTAACAAACTCCCAGTCCAAGGGGTTATAGACACTGGCACTTTGCCCCAGGAACTTGATGTTTTTGTCAACTGTATATGCTACACAGAGTGAAGACTCCTAACAGTGTCTCTTAATACGTGCCCTTTTTACTGCTCCTATTCAGTTGCCCAAAGCAATTGCTTCAGCAAAGTATTGGTGACATAAAATCCGTGAATGGCATTCATAATGTATGTTTTCAGAATGTTCCTCTCGCCTAGGGAATAGCTCAAACATTTTCCTTTAAAACTCAATTTCCAAATGCTGCTTAGCCCTCCTTTTTTCTAGCTGAAAGGCAGAATGACATTGGCATTTTTAAACCAACAGAGACGGGGACGATTTGTCCATAAGGGATGCTGGAGCACTTTGTAAACTAAGGCCAGCAGCCTCTTCTTCTCTCTAAATTCAGTGTTGCCATACTTCACTGTGTTTAACTGCGCCAGTCCAACAGATTCATGTGATGAGGCTGAAGGGAAGAGGGGAGGAGAGCCAGTTCTCCTTATAAAGGTAAAATATGTTGGCCTAGAGCTACAGTCAGCTTCTTTGGCAAGATTTCCTGAGAGTGGCTACCGCTGCCAGCTTGTTTCTGTATATCACTGCCAGCCTCATTATCGCAGCTTGTGTATACCTGGGTAGTTACAGTGTAGTATCTGGCACTCTCTCTAAACTATATTAGGAATGAATTCTGGTCTTGTTTACTTAAGCTTCCAGCTATGTTCTGGTCCACACTCAAGATAGTTTTGTATAACTTGTTACAGACACAGACTGCTATATCCTATCTAGTACCAAACAGCACCATATTTATCACCTCTACTAAATAACAGTAGAGGTCTTACTACTTTGGGCTCATTGACCTGGAATGTGCACCGTTTGTTTTTTAGCCATGCTAGCAGAATGACTTTAGAGATGGCAATGTCAGTGGTTGCTCCACTGCAATGGTCCAGACTGTAGTATCTCAGCTAGTGGATGGATTGCCATGGGAATTCATAGACATTAATGGTTCCCAAGGAATGAAGCCATACTCTGGTAACCCCCTGACTTTTCTACTGACAATGCCAAGTAAGTTTGGATTTAGTTTGGTTTATGACCAAACTAGTGATTTGTACAAATTAACAAATGTTAGCAAAACTAATATGATGACCATGTAACCCATTACATCTGCTAAACATCAGCATGTTAGCGTTGTCTTTGTGAGCATGTTAGCTTGCTGATGTTAGCACTTAGCTTAAAGCACCACTGCACTAAAGTAAACATAGGTTGGAAGTCAGTCTGTATGTTTTCTGCCTCACCACATTCATGTAGTTATGAATACACACACACACACACACACACACACACACACAAGGACTGCGAGTTATGTTCAATATCCTGTGATTTGTGGCTCGCACCTGCTCTTTTCTGCCATCAGGCATGCAGAATTGATGTTCTCATACAACTGAGGCTCAGATTCATTTGTTTCAGAGCAGACTCCACATGCTCCACATGCTTGTAACTACAGGAACTGCATGTGGGAAGCCAGAAAAACATACCCTGATGCTGGCTGGACACTATAAATGAAGAAGAAGGATTCAATCTAGGTTATATATCACAAGAGAATGTTTTAGAATAAGATTTTTTATTTTTTGCTAAACATACTCAAAAAACATAGGACATAGCTGTATATTTTAATGTGCTTGCTGTCTTTAAGCCCTCCATGATTATAAACTATTTGCGGTTGCAATTTTAAACGGAGTCATCATGCAGGTTAGTGACGACCTTAAACTGCGTCAGTAGAAGCACATTATTCCCACTTTGTACCATTCATGTCAGGTTTACATCATCATTGACATTTTTGTAAATTTTAGCCTGTACAAGATGGGAGCTTATATTTAGCGCTGATGCCTTTGTCAGTGGTTATAAGGTAAAGGATCCTGCATTGTACATTTTGACTAAATCTAAGGTTCAGAGAATGGCTGAACTTTGAAAGACGCATAAGTAGGCCTGACATTTAGATGTTAAAAAAAGAAAAGTGTGCTCTCTTTCTATTCCTGTCTGCAACTGTCGGAATAAAAGTTAACGGTCAAGTTAACGTTACAGGACAGTGGCTCCTAAATGATTCAGACACACTCCTCTCTTTCCCTCCTTCTAGGCAGTAAATGGGGCCAGTGACAATAATTCTCACTGACAACCCTATTACACATAACACTGTGAAGTCTATAGTTGCCAATATTCCAACGAAGAGGAGAGGTCCAGATTTAAGGGAAGGGATATAGACTACGAGGTCATGTTCAACCCCTGGTTCCCAAAGCTGTCAATATGTCAGTATATAAATCATGTATACTGTAACTCAATATCCTTCATACAACTTCCCCTTCACGCAAATGTTATTTAAGTCACATGACTCTCCAGACTATCACAAAAGACTAGAATTATTTAAGTTTTGTGAATGATACCACATTCAAAGTATTAGAATCTGAAATCTATGAAATGTGTAACCGTTAAGACCAGTGCTGCAACATTTTGCCTCGGAGCCAGCAATAGATCACAGTCTGCCATTTGTTAGCAATTAATCTAATTTTGTGATTCCCATTTTCTTAGTCTTGTAGCCCCGGGTGATCTATAACTTTCTCTTGTTTGGAGACTTCATTGATTCACAATGGACCAGACAGGCTCTCCGGCTGACAGGAACCGTGTGTTTACTGATGATGCAGCGGCATTTGCCTTCACGGGACATTAACATCTGTCTCAATGAGCAGAGCTGGGCACAGAACTGATGAGCTCTAGTTATAAACGTTTAGTTCTGAGAAAAACAACCATGAGCTGCTGAAAGTGCTCGAGGCAGCATTGCACACAGGGACACCTAGAGAACACTAGCAAAAGGAGTAGAACATTGATGTTGAAGGTTTAGTGTTGAGAGTGCATGACAAATTTGGCATGACACATTTGCATTTGCATTCAGGGATTTAGCTGATAGTCTGATCTGGAGCATTTTGAAATGAGTGTACAAATAAAATCAGCTTCAATCCTTTTACAGACACCATTAAGGAGGACCTGGGTAATATTCATAGGGTCTTGACAACATTGATCTGAGGCTGAATTTATTAGTCATCTCAAATTCATTCCAGGAATTGTGCCTAAATTGTCTGAAAATACTCTGACCTTAAATAACCTGAGAGTTATTTTTGAGCTTCCTGCACTCACTCTTAGCAAGGACCTGAAGTTCTCAAGAATAACTCAAACTAAAGGCTTTATGACAGTCAGAACTGTAAAGCTGTATTAAAAATGTATGTGAGTGTTTCCGGTGTGCAATCAACACATTCAAAAAACTGTTTGCAAAATAGCATCACTTGTATGATAAACTAATTGCACAAAGGAAAAGTCTGAAAATATGTTTTGCCTTAACTGATAAAAATTACTTAAGATTTAATTTTGAATGGTCGAAAGAATTTGATTTCAATGTAATGGCGCACTTACACTTTTTATCTAGTGTTTATATTTTATTTTCTGTCGACATTTAGGATACAAAGCCATTTGATTTATGAACATGCCTTGGCAGCAAGAATAATTTAGGTAATTCTTTGACACAGCCACTAGTCCCCTCGCTTCTGCTGAATTTGTGCATCATGTGCAGCTAGAGTTTTTATTTTATAAAAAAAAAATGTATGCATCTCGTAATGCAACTTTAACCAAAGCAATCACAGTTGAGGCTCCCCAAAGCATTTTCTTAGTTTTCAGTTGAGTCTTAGTTTAGGTTACATAGATTTGTTTTGCTGCAGAGTTGGCACAATATTATAGATTGGACCATTATCACAGACAATACAAAATCTATATACAGTACCAGTCAAAAGTTTGGACACACTTTCCCATTCAAGTGTGTCCAAACTTTTGACTGGTACTGTAAATTAATCATATCTATATTTACAAAGGACCAGCACATAAGTTTATCATATTGCTTGGCCCCCTAAATAATTGTTGGCAGTCATGTGCAGGCTTGTGATGCTACACTGATTTCCTGTTTGCATTGTTGATTGCTTTTGATTGGATAGCACTACAGATGTTTCCTAGCAAGTGATTTGCCATCACTAAACTCTTTACTAGCCAAGACATTCCTTAAGTTTTATTGGTGCAAATGCATTTGTTAAACAGTAGTTAGCCAGTACTAAGAGCTTATGGACTACTCCAACTAAATCATGGGTTCACAAATAGCTGGTCCAACCCAATCCAGGTTTGCAGGGACATCTGATGTTGACCCACGAGTCAACTTCAATATGTAAATGTCTGAAAGAAGGGATTATTTTTGTATTCATATAAAATGTTAACTTGGCAGTGCTTGAACTTCCTTAATTAAATGTACTGCATTTCATGTTTGAAATGTTATGAAAACTATTTTATTAGATGAGACCAGCACGGGGAAAGATGTTTTTTAACAATCCGTGATGGTTTTATCGACTGGGATTGCGATTCACTTCTCTTGGTACATCCTGAAGTAACCAATAAAACACTACATTTTCCAGGTAGATTTACAATTGAAAGTTGAAGAACGAGGGAAAGGTAATTTTTAGGCATTTTATTTTGAAATCATCATACACAGGTTTTTAATAATCATTGCCCCCATAGTAGAAACTAATACCAAACTGGTTGTACCTGTTTCACCCTGTAGAATCATGTAGACTATTTGACATCAGAAATGTTGTGTCTCTGTAAGTG